>JAQGCC010001943.1:0-20605 GCA_034698905.1 Xestoiulus laeticollis | reverse complement strand
GTTACGGAGTCTCGCAGGACTCGCGTCGCCTCGAACTATACGAGATGTAACTTTTTATTGACACCGCGATCACTGCTACATGGAATTTACGCCAAATGGTGAGTGTTTAGGGTGAAATTTCATATTTTTCACGGGTGGTAAGAAAACCCGCTTGACAAACGGGATAAAACAGCCCCGTAGGTGCTCTTGGTTACCCGGTTCTATTGTATTAAAATGAATTTAATATGTTAAATATAACAACCAGTATGTACAATGTTTAGAAAAATGTCAAATTTTTCCCAATTCAAGATGGCGTCCCGGTGATTAAGGGACTTAATGTATGTGTAGTATTATTATGATGTACAGTATATTTATTAAAAAATGAGACATTGCATTATTATGAAAAATGTTGAATATAACCAGTATGTACAAATGTTTAGAAAATGTCTAACCTTTCCCAATTCATAATGGCGTCTGGTAGATTTGAGGACCTTGTTTTCTAAAAATGTCATTCGGTGGTCTGTATCCTGTAAACGTAAGAAACAAGTGTGAAAGTCACCTATATAAAAGTGTCTTTGAGTCGTAAAAAAGGTAGAAGAGTCTCGTGTAAAAACATAAATGAAAGACGTTAGAAAAAAAAGGTATGAAAAGAGATGTCACCAGACCATAACATTATAATTTAATGTGAAGTATATATAAAATACCTCAGCAATGTCAGCTTTTTCCCTTTCTTGCCGCAATTCTCCAGACTCATCACAAGGCTCATAAAAATAAAAACTAACGTTTACTTTATATAGAATAATAGCAGACGTTCAAAATCGCCGGTAAACATGCATTATTCATTTTGTTGGGGGTCGTAAAAAGGACTCCTTTTTTGTTGCAAATATATAAAACCACAGATGAAATGACGACCTCTGCTGGAGAGTGCAGACAATACATTTAAGGACATAATGTGAAAATATCTAGTTCATTTCTAAAGTGTATCAAAATTGAAATACACAGAATTAGATATTTGGACACTAAATAATTTAAAATTTTAATACGAGCGCATCAATAATTTTATAAATTTTTTAAATAATCCTAACTACTTTTTTAACTCAAAATATTATTAAATGAAAATATCTGTATATTATAACCTCAAATCAAAAATTATTTCCCTTGAAGTTGGTATATGAAAATGTGAAGCGCGAGTGCATAGGGAATTCCCGATAACACCCGGAGTTATTTAGCAATTATAATGCGCATGAACGACCCGGGGTTTATTAGAGTACACTAAAACCTGTAAATAGCTATTTCTATGGAAGTATACACTGTAGCGATAGTTCACACTTGGCATGATGTGTGTATGGTAATCATTTTATCTGAACCTGAAAATTACACTATCCCTCCAAATAGCGCAACTTTTGGTTTTAGTCCCAATGGCTTACGCTAATCGCAGATTTACTGTAAAATGATTTGACTATTAGCTTCTACTGATAATCTTTGAGGTAAAATATACCAAAACCTGTGGATAGCGCAAATTATTGGGACCAAACCAAAAGTTGTGCTATTTCGAGGAATAGTGCTATTTGCAGATTCACTTAAGCGATAACCATACACACTGTGCCGATTGTGAGTTATCGCTAGGTATCGCAGGTTTTGGTGAAGTAATTTATTAGGCATTTATTCGCCTGTTTTTAAATTGTTCTGCTACATATTTAAAAATTGTATAATAATGGATTAATTAAACTACATGTAATCATTTTGTCTGCAGGGTTTAATTCGTTAATGAAGGAGTTATAACATTTCTGATATGCAGTGCATGTATTTTTAGATCCTTGTATAGGCCATATAAAACTATTCCATCTTCAAATCCATGCATTACATACCTAAAAACCATCCAAACAGCCTTGCACAACGTCATTCAAAATGAATATTTAACGTTCATTTTGTGCATCGTCTAATGCGGTGTTTACAAGTTAAAACATCCTTAGAATTTTGATAAATCTACTATGGGTATTTTTTGGATCTTATAGTAAGTGAGGAGATGAGATCCAAAAACAAACTGCCTTTTCGCAACATTAATTCATTTTCTTGGTAGCATATTCTGAAGAAAAAAAAGCATATTTAATGATGTGGTGAAGACAGTGCACCGAATTAAAAATGGTGGCCCTGGCTGTCAGGAACCTTAAATGATCATCTCATTTTTAAAATAAAAAAGAAGCTGGCAATGAGAAGATTTTTGCATTAAACCCCAAAGTGGTTCTCGGGGGGTAATAATCGATTATCTAGAATATTACAGTGACATTTTGCTAAAATTAAGTCATACGTTGCCAGTAATAAATGAAATCCTCGAGCAAAGTCAACGTAAAATATGAGCAGAACCTTTAAACGCGAGAAGGTATACGCTCTTCTTTTCAACGCTGCAAAACTAATGAGATCCGAGTCATTAAAAAGCTGCTGATGATAAACAGGGGAATTTTAGATTAAGCCCCAATTGTGATTACACAGGCTGGGGTTTAACATTAATTAATTTTAATGACGAAATCATGAGCTTTTCTCTACACCTTTAAATGAACTAAAACATTAACTAAAAAACAATTAAGTTAAGACGAAGTTAAGAAAACAAAGTTTTTTTTAACAATATCTGTATTTTTTTTTTAATAAAAGATAATTTAGTTATTTCAAGTTAGAAAAAAATAATTCATCAGCCCCTGAATCAGGCAATCACTGCTAGCTTCAATGCTACCAGTGATTGCCTTTCAACTAGGGGCAAAACTACAAATTTGTGGTTTATCATATATTTGCA
This sequence comes from Xestoiulus laeticollis, assembly GCA_034698905.1. Classification (NCBI taxonomy): domain Eukaryota; kingdom Metazoa; phylum Arthropoda; class Diplopoda; order Julida; family Julidae; genus Xestoiulus; species Xestoiulus laeticollis. The sequence goes on along the minus strand of JAQGCC010001943.1, from coordinate 17,838 downwards.
ATAATAGGTCACAATAGGTGTATATATGTGTATAATATGTGTTCACATGAGTGTATGAAAAAGTAAAAGGCTATTTAATTAGTTGTGACAATTTAAAAAAAAAATTATCAGCCCCTGAAAGCAGGCAATCACTTCTTGCATTAGTGCAACCAGTGATTGCCTTTCAAATAGGGGCAATACTAAAAATTCGTGGTTTATCATACATTTACAATGTGTATTACATTACATAGCTGTATATATGTGTATAATATGTATTCACATGACTGTATGAAAAAGTAAAACACAATTTAGTTATAAGTTTTAAAAAAAAATCATTTGCCCCTGAAAGTAAGCAATCATTGCTAGCATTAGTGAAACCAGGGATTGCCTTTCAACAAGGAGCAAAAATAAAAATTTATGGTTTTTGTTTATATAAGTTATTTTAAATTGTAGAACACATTTATACAGTAAATATAATATGTGAGCACGTATTTACGAATGCTAAACATGTATGTTTGTATTAGATATAGTGGCATACATCTGATATATTTATTAATTTTTCTGCTTTAAAGCCCATAGAGCCAATATAAAATTAGGCTTTGGTCCTGCAGATAATGTTAAGGTAATAGTAGTATCTGATAAGTAGTATGGTACTTAATTCCACCCTGTACTTATACATTAGCACTCATACATCGTAAAGTGCTTTAGACAAGAGAAGAAAAAAATCAAATCAATCTGATAGACGAAAAGACCTTTAATACGAACCATCATTAACTTGCCTTAAAAGCATTTTATTCACTCTTATTTCAAAGGGCAAACCCACCTCTAAAAGCCTTTTTAGGTGAATACCATTTAGAAAATGGATAGAAAGGGTTAAAAAACATCGAAGCAGATTTTGAAAATGAAATTATAGGAAATACCAGACGTTTTAGCGGAAAAAATCAAGTGTGATAGGATCATTAGAAATTTCAATTTCAATAAATGTATATTTTAAACCATAATGTCATGGTTTTTAAACTACTTTATTTAAGTAGTTAGGGAAATATAATATATTTGACACGTTAGTTATAACAGATTAATTATTGCTGACCTGATGAAAGCTGACATTAATATAAAAAGATCTACCAACATTTACTTAAAATTGTACGTGTCACAACTAACTTTTTTTTCACCAGAAAAATGTTGCCTCTAAGCATTATATCGCATTTAGATTTTTTGTTCAAATGCTAGAAATACAAAACACGTAGCAGTGTATCAAACTGCCTGCTTAATCAGCACACTTTTGTCAGGATTTCTTAATATATGGCAAAGATTTAGACAAATTTAAAACTCACGTACATGTTGGAAAAAAAACGAGCTTTAAGAAATCTCTCCCCGGAGAATTAATTCAAGAGATGATCCAAAGAAACTCAAAGAAATGTTCATTTCAAAATATACCAAATTGCAGATGCTTTCCTAAAGTCATCGATGAAATTTTAGTTAACCCAGATTTAAGGAAGACGAAGCAACTTGTAATCAGCTGCATTAGACAGTGTGTTTCTGATGAATATAGATGTAGATTGCATTTACTTATGTAAAATAATGTGAAATTTTCCTTTAAAAGTATGTCATTTCCAAATGGATGAAAACAATTAAGAAAGAAATTTAAGTATGTTTTATCTTCCAGAATTTGAAATTTGTAGTAAATATGCTAATATGATGCAGATATATGACTATCCAATATATTGTTAAAGAAGTAATTGAATATATACACTACATATTGTTCAACATGTACATGTATGCTACATTTTCTTAGACATATGCTTCATATATCTTACATATACATGTAGGCTTCATATACATAGACATACTGAATATGTAACATATTCTTAGACATACGTACGCTACATATACATAGACATACATGTATACGCTACATATACATAGCCATACATGTATACACTACATATACATAGACATGCTGTATATGCTGCATATTCTTAAACATATGCTACATATACGTAGACATACATGTATACGCTACATATACATAGCCATACATGTATACGCTACATATACATAGCCATATGCTACATATATGTAGACATACATGTATACGCTACATATACATAGCCATATGCTACATATATGTAGACATACATGTATACACTACATATACGTAGACATACATGTATACACTACATATACATAGCCATATGCTACATATATGTAGACATACATGTATACACTACATATACGTAGACATACACGTATGTGTTACATATACGTAGACATACACGTATGTGTTACATATACGTAGACATACATGTATATGTTACATATACGTAGACGTACATGTATATGTTACATATACGTAGACATTCATGTATACACTACATATACATTGACATACATGTATTTGCTACATATTCTTAGACATACACTACATATACGTAGACATACATGTATACGCTACATATGCGTAGACATACATGTGTACGCTACATACATATATTTGCTGCATATACGTAGATATACGCTTGTGTAGACATGTAGAAGTGAATTCCAACACATATTCAACAAATGTTTGCACAGGGTACATGTATAAGCATTATACGCTGTATTGCCATGTAAATCTTTCCTCCTATACATTGTTATGCAGTGTGTTCTTTAAAAACCTGTAAGTTTCTACTTCCGGAAGATGCTGTTATTTGCCAGGGTCATTATTTTTGCGGCTAATCATCGTTTTCTTGAATAAACCCCTTGCTAAGCAGAGCACAGCTGATGCTTAGACCTTATTTTCTTACAATAGAAAGTCTTGCACTTAATTTTCTCCGTTGAAAATGGCTCGGCAGATGCTTTCGAAAGTGTATCATCTCCTACTTGATTCCTTCTTCCTTTTCTCTGTTTCATATAATGAGCTTGGAAAAGCACTTTTCAATATTTATATGTGCTCTGATTAGATAAGCAGTTGAAGCGATTTTCATTCATTAAGTTTAAGGCGGAGAAAAAGATTAAAGGACCGCCAATTTTAAATATGTCTCAAGATTGGATGAATTAAGAGGCGAAGGAGGATATCTGCTTCTTTACATTCAACTTAAAATTAATATCAAATCTTTTTTAATTGAAAAATGTTATTCTGGTTGCCCTTAAGCTCTATCAGCTTTCTTTCCGTTACGGAAATGAGATTTTATTCAGACACTCGTAATGATACCTTAACCAACTGATCTGGAAAAGAAATGTATATATTGCGATATGTAAGAACACAAAAATATTTAATGTTGCATTTAATATTGTAGTAAAACTGCATTGAGTGGGGGAGAAATTATACATGTGCATATCGTATTTATACATATCAGAGCAGAAATTAAATGTGTATCGTTGTAATGCTATATCTACTTGTACATGTATATTTAGTTCTTTATACTAATATATTAATGTACCAAAAATATTGTTTTGTACCTTGTTATTAGGCAATCATTGGTTTAACTAAAGCTAGCAGTGATTGCATGCACTTAGGGATTGATGAGATAAGTTTCTAATTATTATTCGAAAAGATGAATATATATGGTATATGTCATATATATGCTTATATCAGAAATTGGACACTAATTGATAGGATATCATATATTCGAATTTTATTTATAGAGGTTGTTTTTGAACTCATGGTACAAACTTAAACTGGTGTTTAGAGTGAACTAAGGTAAACAATTTCCATCATAGAACCTAGGGTACAAAGATTACTATTAAAAAGTTACATGGAATTATTGTTGGCATAGAATGTTTCAACAATTACGTGTTTATATTATAGTGACCTTTGGACCCTATTTTCTATGGTGAAAAATGATTACCTTGGTCAACTCTAACACCAGTTTGAGTTTGTACCAAGAGTTCAAAAACACCCTGTATATATACAGTACATGTATATGGTCCTATAGAACCAAGAATCTGCTGTTTTTCTCTATGTTCATAGGCAATCACTTACTTCACAAATGCTAGCTGAAATTGCCAACATTCAGGGGCAAACAAATTAAATTTTTATTTATGATTCAAGAGTGATGGATATATACTGGAAATGCAATATCTGTACATATCAGAAACTTGGCTGATAACATCTATTAATTTCAAGATTATTTATACAACATCTAGTCATATTTTACCAAAAATGTGTAGATTCGCCCCTTGTTGATTGGCAATCACTGGCTGCACATATGCTAGCAGTGCTTGCCTGCATCAAGGGGCATGCGGTTTTTTTAAACATGTCTACCAATATGTACAGAATGAAATAATAAATTGCATATATTCTACTACATGTAAATGAACAAGTTTGACCCATACATTATACATGTTTGGTCTTATATGAACAAGTTTGACCCATACATTATACATGTTTGGTCTTATATGAACCTATTTTTTTTGGAAAAAAATGAACTATTACCACGTCTAAGCGAATGATTTCTACGAGTAGAAAGCCAGGCATTTCTTTTTAAATAAGCTCCATTTTCAGCTGGTTTTCAAGCGTTGATTTTGCAGGTCATTCCCAAGGGCTTATTTCCGATTAACTTTGCAACTGGCCATTGTGCAACCTTTTCCTCTCGTGTATTTCTCCGCTAAGTGATTTTCTTCCGCCACCAGTCTCACTTTTAATGTTTTCTCCGTAGCACAGTTTGCGCTATTATTGATTTTTTGTGTGCCTAACCCAGAAATTTAAGTCCGCTGAACTGAAAATTTAAGGTATCGAGTTAAGTCCTGAGGTGTAATGTCAGATCGCGTCTATTGATATCCTAACTTTTTCCCTCCATCCTTAATTCTGGTTGCTCCACTGCTGATGGCTTAAGACCTGGCAGAAAATCCTAACTAGGTTCCAACATTTTTGCCCAAAGTCGACTATTGACCATTCGGATCGATGACCCAGTCGTGTTATTTACGTCGGAGGCGGTGACCACCCTTGGAAACGGCTTTCAAAGTGGCCACCGCAGGTAATTATGAGAACCCCAAAGGCACAAAGTCCACTGGTGCTTTTATTTCACACTCAAAATGACATGAATTTCGACCCCCTGTAGGACCTAGAAGTAAGAGGAGCACATTCCTGTTTAACATTTGCCACTTGAGAAAGTAGAGGCTTCCGGACTGATCTCAAGTTTGTATTGGCATTTTTTCATTATATTCCCTTTTCGTGTTAGCTGTACTCTTAAAATGTGGGTCATGCTGCTTTTTTCGCTGCCCCTGAAGTTGTTGCCCCTTAAGGTTTTCTTTTGTCCATGGCATTGTTAACTTGATAATTATCTAACTATGAAACAAATAATGTGTTTAGGGTAAAACGAAAATGACCTTGGCTAGCATCTGTTGCCCCCTGAAGGTTTGCTTCCGTTCGTAGCTTTGTATCACTTGTTCACTTGGTCTTTCGGTGTGCTTTAGGGGCTCTAATTGTTTCTTTTGTACACTTGCTCATATGATTTAAATGCTTTAGAGGCTTTAATTATTTATTTTGTGCACTTCATCATGAGCTTTAGATGTCTTAGGGCCCTAATTGTTTCTTTTGTGCGTTTGTTCATGAGCTTTAGATGCTTTAGGGACCCTAATTGTTTCTTTTGTACACTTGTTAATGAGCGTTAGATGCCTTAGGGGGACTAATTGTTTCTTTAGATGCCTTAGGGGCCCTAGTTTTTTTGTATATTTATTCATGAGCTTTAGACGCCTTAGGGGACTTAATAGCTTCTTTTGTGCAGTTATTCATTAGCTTTAGATGATTTAGGGGCCCTAATTGTCTCTTTTCTACACTTGGTTATGGGCTTTAGATGCCTTAGGGGCCTTATTTATTTCTTTTAAGCACTTGTTCATAAGCTTTAGGGGCTTTAATTGTTTCTTTTGTACACTTATTCATCTGCTTTAGGTGCTTTAGGGCCTTAAATTATTTCTTTTGAGCAGTTGTTCATGAGCTTTAGAGGCCCTAATTGTTTCTTTTGTACATTTGTTCATGAGATGTCCTAATTGTTTTTTTTGTAGACTTATTCCTCTGCTTTAGATATCTTAGGGGCTCTAATTTTTACTTAACCAACTTTTGTCCATTGCCTTTTATATTTGTAAATGGCCCTATAGCTATGGCTCCAAAATTTTACACAGCTTACCATTTTCTAATTACAAGTATGTAATTCATATTTTCATTTACATATTTTTAGTTAATTTACTTAAACTATTAACTTACATTGGAAATTTGTTTTCTGAAATGTTTTAAAAATTGGATTTTCGAAATTTGAGTGTTAAAACTTTCTTCGCATACACAATCTTTTGCCATTCTTGAATCAAAAAACCTTTTTGAAAATAAAATTAAAAAAGTAAATTGTATAAAAGCAAGAGGGATTTGTTTTGAAATTGCATTTTTTGTCCATGGTGCAACTGGTGGATTGAAAGTGATAGAAATATATATCCAGTTGAGATAGCATCCCATCCTCCATTTCTATTTGCAATTAAGACATTGGTGATGTATTTGGTGGAAGAAAACAAGTTGTCTTCAACATTTTGTGGTGATGAACCTTAAGTCCATTGTGCTTCTTCTTAGATTGGCCATCAATCATTAAAAGTTGAAGGTGCTGGATGAAAACAGTGCAATGAGAAAGATAATAAAGCATTCCGGAAGTAGACTTACCTAGGGTTACTTACTACATCTCCATCTAAGGCCTGGTATTAACATGGTTGATTGCTTTTCTTCGGACACTAGATTCTATGATACAAAAAGACATTAGAATCACAAAGGTTTATAACGAACAGAAGCGTAATTGACATATGGACAGGAGATCATGCTTAGATATTTTTTCTCATCTGTAGATACCTTGTTTTTGTTTTTGGATGAATCTTTGCTAAAAATGTCCATTTTATTTGAAATTTTTATGGTTGCCAACCATGAAATTTCATATGTTTAAAATGCACGGAATATCAACATTTTGCTTTTCTTCTGTAAATTTTGTGTTTTTTTAATATTTTATTTTTAAACTGGAGCTACCAAACTTAGTAAGAATTTTCCAATATATTATGTGGAATTTATCCTAGAATTTCATGCATTTTAAACTAACAAAAGACCTACATTTTGCCTTTTTTTCTGTATAAGTATTGAATTTTTGTTACCTTGTTTTCAAACTAGAGCTACTAAATTTAGTAAGAGTTTCGCTCTAAAAGTTGTGAAATTTATCCTAAAATGTCATATGTCATATTATATTACAGTAAGCTCTATTTATCAGTAGTGTAAATATTGTTTTGTTACATTTTTTTCAAACTGGAGCTACCAAATATAGTATGAATTTCATAATACATTGTGTGAAATTGATCCTATAATTTTATGGGTTGAAAATGCACGTAAGATCAACATTTTGCCTTTTTCTCAGTAAATTTAGTATATTTTGTTTACGTTATTTTCAAACTGAAGCTACCAAATTTGTTAGGAATTTCGCACAAAATGATGTGAAATTTATCCTAAAATGTCGTTCGTTATACATACGTAAATAATTTTTTCAAAGAAGGTACTTTACACATCTGCATATTTCATGAGATGAAAGTCGTTTATAAACATTCGCCCTGTTCATTATATTTTACTTTAATCTAATTTTAACATTTTAGCATTTTAGCATTTTAAATGAAAAGCATCACGATATTCGTGTCACAAAGCAAGTTTTACTTGTCAATGTTGAAATATTCGGAAATTCGTATCCTTAAATTGTGTTGTTCTGTGGACTGTTTGCCATTTTCCTAATGACCACTGCCAAATACGATATTATTATGCTGACAAACACAGAGCTAAAGAGTTTTCAACCAATTTGTCTTCATTTTTAAAAGGTGATGATATCACGTACTAGGGCATGTTTCTCTCCCTACCTCACCTATTTTTAGCACATGGCAAAACATTTTATAGTGCTATGGACATGCTAGCTATATCCACTGATGGTATTAAATTTTAGATTCTACAGTGAAACCTACAAATAAGGGCCCTCCATATAGCGTACTACCTGGTGGTAGCGCACTCTCCAAGTCGGTTCCATTCAATTTTATAGAACGAATTACCTCTACATAGCACATTTCCTTTGCAACGCAACTTGCGCACTGGTTTCCTGGGACAGAATCACGATTTTACCTGCGAAAAGCGTACGCCAAAGCAATGCAACAATGAAATTTCACCCAATGGGAAATCCCAAAATGAGGGCGATAAATGTCAAATAAAATACATTAGCATATAGTGAATGCATGTTTACCATTTAGAAAATGTATTTGGAGACATGCATGTACACCTAATATAAATTAAAATGGCTACATCTACATGTATGCATACATGTAGATGCACTTGTATACGAGCGTATATTTGTTTTCTAAATGTATTTTTCGGTTTTGTTTATGTTGAAAATTACTTAAAATTGCAACATACAGTACATGTGAAAAAATGGTTATGGGTTAAATTTAAATAGCATCAGTGGATAGAATATTCATAACTGTAAGAGTTTAGAAAAAAGGGTGGAGGGCATTTACTTTTGGACCAACATATTTGCTATATATGCGCTTGTATTCCTCCGTATAAATGCAAAATATCATAATGTATACAATATATGATTAAGATAAGCTGTTTAACACAATCTCTATTTACATTAAAACTTTTATAATCAAATATTCTTGAAAACTTTTAGGATAAAAAAGTGATTTTTTATAAAGTTTTTAAACATAGTTAATGATGCTTTTCTTGTCGGGAATTTTAAATTATAAGCAAAGCGATGCATGAATATCTGACATTCTCAAGAATGTATTCCAGTTCAAGAAATCGCTTTGATAATTCAACATTCCGTCGATTATTTTCAATTTTATGCCTCAAGAATTTCACCTTTTCAAATGTCTTATCGAAGCATTTAAACGTAGCCATGCAAATGTCCTTTTATGCATTGCCATCATTAAAAAAACCTTTTGTCAAACCATTTTTTATAAAAACATTTCCAATTTAAACATACATTTTCGTGTTAAAATATATTATTTTACCAAATGTATGCTAATGGAATTTTGCATTATAAATACTTCGCAATTACAAACTAATGGAGAAAATCATTTTCACTTCGTTTTACTTAAAACGTGTTATCTAAAAAACTGAATAAAACAATTAAAGTCAGACAAAACTGTATTCAATTTTTTTTAAAAATCTAATATAATTAAATAAATACGGTTGAATAAGATCAAATAATAGAATTACCCAGGTAGAACATTTTCATGTACAGGGTGGCAAAAAAAATGTTAAAAATTGGTCTTAGGTAATATTTAATACCATTAATACATTAAGAGCACCCATGACTTAATATCTTACCACACAAACAGCATTTTCTCAGCTGTAACGGTTAAGTTAGAAATTGAGGTGGTATAGACTTTTGAGCCACCCTGTATAACCATATCAATTCAATGTATATATTTGCATTGAATTCAGCATAATTTTAGTAATAAGTTATTTATATCACCAATAATTTAAAAAAGTCTGAAGTCAATTTTTCAAAATCAATTGTAATTAAAAAATTATTTAGTAGATAACATTTCAGCTATCATTTTAGCAATTTTAAAAAATGAATAATTTAATCCATCTTTATAAATATATATCAGACAAATGTAAGAAAATCGAATAATACCTAAGAAATTGATATTTGATATGACCTTAGCAAAATTGTACGAAGCATTTAACATCAAATCATCTTAAATTTCATCTAAAATTTCATGATTTTGTATTTTTATTATCAAAAAATTATCATTAAATCTTAATAAAATATTTTCCTGTGGATAGTAACTTTACAAATAAACCTGTATATGCCATATTTTGAGTTTGAATACATTTCTTTTAAAATACGTAATAACCCTAAAAGTCTTTATTTACGATAATAACAAAGCCCATTGTGCTAACTTTCATTTTTTTCAAAAAGCTTTAAAGATAAACAAAGTAAAAAACCTGAAAAAAAAATATAATATTGAATTTTATACTCATTGTTTTGTTGTATCTAAAAGTGTGCATTTTCAGTATTATTTTTCTCACCTAGAAAACGTATTGATTTTCCGTCATAAGCGGCATTTATAAGATAAAATCCCACTTTGATAAACACACACACACCGCGAACCTATACTTCATCATATTATATATGTATACGAATCGGATGCTTTCACAAAGGGCTGTTTTGGATTGACCTTTACAAATAAAAATTATCTAAAAGGAATTTCATGTTTCATTCAACACAAGTAGACAGAAGCTCTGTCATTAAAGCCGATGGAAATACCGGAAACAATAGGATTATTAATACAAAAGGACAATTACCAGGACAGGAAATACTCTTAGTTCAAACATTGACATCAATTTTTAATTTTGTTTTCAAATTTTCATGACATTTACCTATTCACAACAAGCGGGTTTATTCGTTAAATAAGTTTTTTTTATTAAATATGCAAATTTCCAGAATATTCAATAGATGTTGGCTTTATCAATAACAATTTTTGTTAATTTTCAAAATTCAGAACTATTTTTAGTTTTATTTTCAATTTCTTAAACGGAGATTTTGTAATTTTTATTTTTTTATTGTAGTTTATTTTTAATTGTCATTTCAGTATATAATACACCTTTTCAATTTTAAACTTTGATTAAATCATTCCTTGGATATAAACATAGGGCATGTACTTACATGTATATTTAACAAAATCATCGATTTTTATTTTAAAATATATAAAAAGCTATTATCAACAAGATTTTTAAAATTATTTTATATTTTAGAATTCAATTTAGCATATAATTAAAATATATTTTTAAAGCTGCATTACATTTTGTTTAAAAATTCACACAATATTTTACCATTACATTTACTAAACATTTTTTTAGTTTATAGTTCAAAAGTAGTTTTAGATGAACATTTTAAAAATATTTTGAAATATTAACCTTTATTAACCCTTAATCATTTATAAGACCATTATTATAAAATGGCACATTTCATTTTTGACCAAAATTTAATTAATTTTTGAAGTTGATTTAGAATTTGGTTTTATATACACGTACAATGTAGATGTACATGTATATATTTATTATAGTTTTATTATACGTGTATATATTATAGTTTTATTATACATGTTTAACTGTCTCCATATTTCAAAAGCTTTGCATTTCAGCATATATTTTTAATAATATGAATCTAATTCCGTATAATGTCCTTTAAATTTGTTTTGAATTACAAAACAAATGCGTACACAAGGCCTTGAAAATATAGGAATTAACAATATTTCGGACATCTTTTATGAAATTCCCCTAAGAGTCCTTTGCCATTGCTGAAATATTTCTGGTAAAAATTATAGTTTCAAGAGCAGTGTAATTGACGATATATAGCGGCCACTGTGGCAGAATACTGACGCTGGAATTTGCAGTGTTTTAATTTTTAGCCACACCAAACTTAGCATCCCTATCGAAAATTTTTCATTAAAACATTCCTGACACGAAATATTTAATTTGCGATACTGGACTTTAGGCGAGACAGTGTTTTCAAAAAATTTCAGTAATTCCTAGCAGAGGCCTAAAATGTGACAGGGGTGGAGCTAACATAATGGCATTGTGAGAAGACTTGTCAACTCTGAAAACAGACGTCAAGCTTCTAACATTTAATTAAATTGGTTTCGACTATAGAGCTCTACACGTTTTAATGTTTAAGTACTCAGTGTGGAAGCTGTCATAATGGAAAATAGGAAAAAAATATATATATATATAATAAAAAATGAGAAAGAGAGAAGCAATTGCGATCAAAAATGTTCGTTGAAGCTAAAGTTCAAGTCATCGTAATTTTCAATAAACAATTATCATTCGGCAACATGACAAAAAAGTCATTTAATTTCCAAGCGTGAATTTGCGTTTAATAAGTTATCTGAAAAAGGGGGTTTTGGAGAAAACCCCTCAACAAAGGTCCCACCAGAAAAGAGCAAGGATGTGAAAAAGAAGAAAAAAATATATTATTTTATAATATTCAATTTAGGTATTTTTTTTTATTCAGCAAACGATTCTGGAAAAGCAAGTTTCCTGATAGAAAAATGTCAGTTAATTCTTAAACGAACTGAAAAATTTCCGTCGTGGACTCCGGAGAGCAAATCTATTAAATTACGAAACACCTCTTCAAATTAGACTAAAAAGATAGAAAAAATGTGTTAAACAGCAAAAAAATGTAATATCGATAAGTCAATTTGATAAAATAAAAAGTGGAAGTGGTTGCCCCTCATATTTGCAACGTGTAGTTTTTTATGCTTGGCTAGATTGTCCAAAATATATATATTTTAAGGGGCAGGACTTGGGATAAATTTTAAATTAGCACTTAAACAAGATGTTTTAACCTCTATTTAACAATGAATACAGTAGATATAATAAAAAGCATATTATAAAAATAAATATATGGTAGTACATGTACATATCTGCATTGAACACTCTTGGGAGCGGTTAAAAGTGTACAGGTTATCATTCTTTGCTTCAAATAGGCCAAGTCCAGTAAACCCAAATTACTGTACATCGCAATACTATCAATCACATGATTACTACATATTGTATTTACTCGTGTAAAAAGTCCCTCATGTTTTTACCCTTCGAAACGTGGGCGGGGCTATTACACGAATCATAAAGTAGCATCCTAAACACAGGGTTGGACGACCAAATTGTGGCACGATTTTCACCTCATTATATTCTAAGGACAAATTACTGACTTGCCATATCTTCTTCACTATACATAATATTATTTATTAGATAACCTATTATATACTCGCGCATCTCCTTCCGCGCGAATGTAAGTTTCGCTGCGGTTGGTAAGGACGGTAGTTTTTGGGAAAAGTTCATTCTTCAATATGATGGTTCTGCTGACATATTTGCGCATGAAATAACATACATCTTCATCAGTTTGCAGCATTATTACCGACTAAAGGCATGCACGCATGCATAGGGAATGGCATAACTATAGGCTAAATGGAGCTTAAGATGCTGATGGATGGACCATTACGTATCGAAGAAAATCTGCGCATGCGCCGAAAGCGAAGGGTCAGTTTCCAAGAGGTCAACTGGTTACATTTTCATAAGATTTTCACTGATATCCAAATTATGCGTCTCCTCATCATTTAATCTGCTGGATTTAGTTCTTTAGATTTTAACCGTATAACTAGAACTATGGAATCCACTACATGTATCGATAAATAGTTAATACATAAATTTGCTTCCTATGACCTAAGCTTGCTATGGTGTTTATAAGGCAGTACCATTAGGAAGAAAATTTATGCAACACCTTAAACATGGGAATTTGTTCAAATATTAATAAAAAAAGTAATAAACTGTTTACGAATGATTGTACGTTTGTTCTAAAATATATATTTGGTTAGCCCGGGTTGAATTCTAATTGTTGTACGCAATTGACTCCTCTCCCGCAAGTCAGGAGACCATATACGGTGTGGCGTGGTAATCTGATTGATTTTAAAAGTTAATATATCTGTAAAAACTGCGAAGGAGCGGAAAAAAATGTGAAAATACAGACCTACCAGCAAAAAAACACTTTTACTTCGAGATTTCGATGGCAGAACATTTTATGGTTACACTCCGATCGCAATGCCGCCTATTAAGAGTTATCAATCATAGCGCCCCCATTCAAAAATTGTCCATCATAGCACCACCCAAGGTAGATATAGACTGGTGGGATCACCAGACACCTCCTTGCATAGAACGAGTTGTTAGCAAAACGTGATCCACCCGTAGATGGCGCGCGCATCCAATGATGTCCATTGCAGACGACGCATTCAGCAAAAATGACTGAAAACAAGTGTTTCTGTGTGCAGGGGTGTAAAACAGGCTATAATTCCCAATTGAAACAATGCAAGGATGAAGGGAAGCAAAGTTTATCTTTATTTAGGTAAATAATAAAAATCGTATAGTTTAAAAATATAAATTTATAATTTATTCTTTTGAGTTTAGTTCTTGAGATTCTAATCGTAAAATTTATAAAAATATAAATTATGTTCAGCCTTAGATCACAAGTAATAAATATTCTAAGAAATAGATAACAAATTATAATTAATTTACAAAAAATAGATGTATACTCACGTACTGTAACTAACGAGTCTGGCTATACCAATGCTAGAAGCATGGACATTATTTGATGCGAGTGCCATCTACGAAGGGAACACGTTTTGATAACAACTTTTGAGGGCTGGTGATCCCACCAGTCTATATACACCTTGGCACCACCATTCAAAAGTTGAACACAGCACCCCCACTCAAAAATTGTCGATCGCAGCGCCCCCACTTAACAGTAGCCACATTCCTGAATGGAGTATGCTCACAAGCATAAGGAAGTGATCAAATATTTGGAAAGGGTTAATATTTTGGGTTGGTTGAGCCCCTTAGTATGTTCTTCTTGTAGAAAACCATTTGCATAAAATTTTGGAAAAATAGGGCGAGTAGAGAAAGTTTTTGTGACATGAAAAAATGTGCCGCGTAACTACAAACATACGCACTATTCTTCTTTATATACATGTATATAGATATAACATGGTTACATAATCTCTGATTACAGACGTAATAATCGACCTATAACAATAATTGATTATACAGCTAATCGATAATAATAATGATAATTATTCTTAAGATGTGTTGTATAATATTTGATAACATACATTGACATGTCCACAATGTATAGATACATGTATAGTGTATGTGCTACATCACTCCTATACTGCTTGAGTAGTTTATTATATATTTATGGACCTTCAGATGTCATTATTTAAGTTCTACTGGTCACAATAACAATTGCGTAAGTCATTACCGATGACATTAGCTTCGTCACATGTCTGCAATTAGCAATATTAACTAATTACCATAGTTATTCTGAATTCGCAATGCGGACTTTGTGTAATTATGAACGTTTGTCCATCACGCATGCAAAAATAACATCACTTATTACTTAACCTGTTTCACTTTCTGTCATTGCACTTCACGCAATTGTGACGTACTTTTGAATACCCAATTATCATTAAAAGTCTGCACGTTATGTCATTTAATTTTCATCAAGTTGATTTCAAATTTACCAAATTATATTGGTTTGTTTTTGTTTTAAGTGTGCTTTCTCAAATTAAACTTGATATGTGGTTGTGAAATTATTTTTTAAGGATTTTTAGAAACATATAAATACACACACTGGTTACGATTCCATTTAGAAACCGTGGTGATCAAAGCTTTTTCAATGACGCGTCTTTTGGCAAAAGCGCCTTATGTGTAACGCCACCACTCGGTCGCATTTGTAAACAGCGTTCAAATTAAAATTCAAAATGACGTGTCGTGTAGTAGAAGCGCCTTAAGTATAACGCTACCACACCAGCACTTTTTAAAGTTTACCACTATTTTTCGGCACAATCGTCTGCAAGCGTTTGATAAGCGAGTCGTTTTGAGTCACGATAAGCGCGTCTGCTTGACGTGCGCATTTCCGTCGTGTGATTGTGTTTCTTAATGCAACTTTCCCTCACAGTATGTGTTTGCAATCGGTCTCGTGGTAAATATTTAGCCTTAGATGGAGTTTACCATCCGCTTAGGGTGGAACTTTTAAGCAACCAGATTCCTTGGATGAGATACTCAGGCTCAAGGACTCAAAGATCTCTGTAATAATGCATTTACAGACACGTACTGAATTTTTTCCGATAAGATGCCCACGCTTGACTATATTTAGGTTTTTGTTTGTCAATAGAAACTCATGGGCCTTTATTTCGCGACAAATATTATCGCGAGTTTTATCATGACGTACCGGTACTTTTCACTTGCCCTCACACCCCTGTTGATCTTTTTGAATAGTCCTTGGATCAAATTGGCCTATTAAAATCCTGTCAACTTTATTAGTTCCATAGTGTGCCTTGGAGGGCTAAGAGCATGACTTAAGTGTTATGAGAACCTTCAAAATGCAAAAACCAAATACAAGCCCATGGGTTTCCTATCGGAAAACACCCGTACGATCGCCCGTACATGTAGAGTACAGCGGAATCGCTTTTAAAATTCAAATTGTTACAAGTCATTTCCTTCAGTTATTAACTTTAGGCATTAATCCACATATTCCAATATAACTAATATTGAGCCGTACTTGTACGCATTAAGTTTTAACTTAATTAAAAGCATCCGTGAGTTTAAAACACTCCGGTTTCAACTTCAGCGTACACATTATCATTTCAAATTTTTTTTATTTTGTTTTATTTCTCCTTTTATATTCAGTTTATATTTGATAATATCTCTCCATTGTGCCAGTCTATTTACACTGGTAATGCACGATGATATTAGCGATTGTTAGCATAAAATGCATCGTTAGCCATTTTCAATTCTTCTCTCAGAGTTAGGGATAAGAATTGGGGTGGTTAGTGGGAGAAACCCAAAGGACCAGGGTGTAAAATGGAGGATTGAATGTGCAATTGTTGAGAAAACTGGCATCAACTGTTTAATGACGTTATAGCTTAAGACATAATTTGGCAGAAGACAAGACAGAGTGCGTCATAAGGTTATCGTTTAAGTAGGCATTTTCTAATAAAACATTAACTTTCCCTCTTTCTTTCTTCTTCTTTTGCTCAGCGTTGTTTAGTGCATATTATATACATGTAGGTCGTAATTTAATGTAATCTGCTTCGCCGGCAACATTAAACATTGCATTTTCAACTCGTTAATAATCGCCAAGTCAAGCCAGAAACACGAATAAAACCATTTCAATTTTTTTTTCTTTATTCTGGTTAAAGACAGAAACGCCCCTCATCATCGTCATCATAATCCTCATCATCATCATCCTCTTCTTCTTCTTAATGATAAAATAATCGTACAAATACTCTTAACGAGACGTTAAACATGAATCTTAGCGAAACATTGCCGGAGCTGATAGTATTTCATTTTAGTTAGAACCTTGTTTTTCATAATTTGAGTTTTATTATACCTTAACGATTTGATATTCATATAAGGATTTTATGTTTAGTAAAAGCAGTGCATGCTCATTATACAGGGAGCTTAAGATGCTTGCATACCAGAATAAGCCTTTTTTCTAAATTATTTTTTTAAATTTAATTTTGGATACTGATAGAAACAAATGAAATGTACTAGGACCTAGCATAAATATTCTATTATTTGTTTAACGTTTTTTTGTTTATGTATATGTATATTACATTTCATGGAAATATGTTCGTAAAGTTTATAATTGTAGAGGATCTGGTAAACCTCTTAACAGGATGCGTAACACAAGAATATATCCTACATTTTTGGTCACTCTCAAAGTAAGGATAAGCACAATTTGTGTATGTATATCACATATCAAATTCCTGCCAAGATTGTTTTCTGATATCAGCCTCCCCCATCTTCTGAATATATATACATTACATAATCGCTTAAAACGGGGTAATGCCGTATTCGCACTACACCGAGCCGCCCGACTACCGACTTCATGACGTCACTAGTCGGCACCAGAACAAAACAAGCACGATTTTCATTAGACCGATTTCCGTCACGTCGCTTTTGCTTAGGGACGCTCAATTCCCTGTACAATATATAGTGCCGAGTTCGTGCAATAACGGTAATTTTTAGCAGAAAATTACAAAATATACAATAAAATAAGGTTTCGCAACTTGTATTCTATATGTTAGTTTATAGAATCCATCCAAAATATCTGCAACTGGCAAAACTAGAGTTCGATGATTTCATTTTGCACACGTTTCCGTACTGGTTTCACACATTCTAATTCTCTGTCAACTTTTTTTTTTAAGAAAAACATATTAGATATATTAGATTACTTACTATAATTCTCACGGTACCTCTAGTGACGATATTAATTCATTCTTGGAATATTGGTTTTTACTGCAGCCAGAAGCAGG
>JAQGCC010001942.1:0-20607 GCA_034698905.1 Xestoiulus laeticollis | reverse complement strand
TACCACAACGTCTTTGAGGAGAATAACGGCAATTACGGCGCATAACTTATTGATGCGCATGCGCAATAGTGCGTTTTTCGTTCTCGTTAAGATCCTTTCAGACCTCATGGACCATTAACTTCAAAATTTGCAATCCAATACAGAACACTGCCATGATTTTTAAAAAGTAACATTGCAAACATGAAACGTGTGAGACATTAAATCGGACACATATGATTATAAATGCAAATATACATGTACATGTACAGTAGAATCTGTCTACAATAATGCTGTGTAAAATATTATCCTGTCTAAAATAATAAAATGCGCCGGTTAAGACTTGGGGTCCATGTATAAATGCCAATAACGGGGACATGCAGGGAGATGCAGGTCAATTAAACTTATAACTTGTGATACCCAATATCTATAGGCCTACTGACTCATCTATTGGCCAACATGTACAAGTATAAGGTTGGAAAACAACTAGTAAGTTCCCTATTTTGCAGCTGTTTACACTATATCATGTTTACAGATGACCCTGTCTTAAAAAATGTGTTCCCCTGGTTCCAAAACTATTATTTTAGACAGGTTCTATTGTTTTAGGATGGGATTATCCAATCAATCAGAATTCGAATTATGATTGATTGAAATTGCTAATTTCAAAGTCGATATTTTTTGAGGTCATTGAGGAGAGGCTATCTGAGCACAAGTTGTGAGTACCCCTTACAAAAGCTGCGAAGTTTTATAATTGGTTGCGCTTCAAAAGTAGCCTGTTGTATACACAGGCATCTTTGTAATGCTTTAGCAAATACTGCGCAATAGCACATGTAAGTTGTGAAAAGGTTCATACGCCACTAGGGGGTGCTGAACCGGGCTAGGGCTATAATTCACCATGCCTTGCTTTCAGTGTAAACCACCTTGTGGAGGATAGGTCTGGTATATATACCATGCCCATGAGTTGTCTATGAGCATATTGATCCGTGCCCTTCTAAAATGCTAATGATTAGGTTTGCTTTAAAGGCGATAGGCGACGAACTAATTCGTCGTGGTGAGGCCTAAGTCTTTTTTTAGCGTCGGGGTCAATGTGAAGGTAAATGCTGATAGGCGCGGCGTGTTTTATGACTAGTAGTACGCGCTTTCTATCGATTACGACAAGTAGTATCGACCAGTATTATACAAGTTTGTCAGCTTTCATTCATAAACATCCCCAACTCGTGACGGTGCTTTCTGCGCTTCCAATATCGCTTCCGCCACGCGTTTCTCGAGGCTTAACCAATCAGATTTCAGCAAATTCGTAATTGGATATGTTAAATATTATAGTTTATTTAGGAAACGCGAAAGCACCCCCTGTAGGTAGGCATCGGTCGACCCGCAATGCACTTATACTTGCATGTACATGTAGTTGTACATATCTCATAAATTAGGGCCTACCAGTTGAAACACCCTGTATATGTAGATATCTGAATGGCCCTTTATGTTTCCGGTGAAAAAATCATGCAGGGCATACTGGGTAATATGTACTTGCAATATGTCCCATATGTTGCAATACGTATATCTATAGTTGGTTTCCACCTATTATGTCTGAAAATATGTATGACTATACAAGTGCATATACATATTGTATGATCTTGATGCAGATGTTCAAATATGGACTGAACCGAATTGGACACATATATGGATGTACAGTATATACATTTACAGGGATGTATAACCGTATATAGACATGTATGGTGATGCATTCGTGTATATGATCATTTAATTGTGGACAAAGCGATATCAAATAGAACTCGCCTAAAATCATAGTCGTGGGATCAGTGAAAAATATGTTTTAAGACAGGTTCTTTTATGGGTCCCAAGTCGGGACATAGCTGCCCTTTTTATGCTTTCAGAGAGGATATTCTTTTACACAGGATGATTTTAGACAGGTTCTACAGAATATGGGCACTTGCATGCACTATACATGTATGTCCAATGAATGCAATGCCCATATGCAGTGTATGATAAAATTATGAAATGTCCATATACAGTATATTTCCAATTTATGAAATATCCATATACAGTTTTATATTTCCAATTTATGAAATATCAACTGTGTATGTCCAACTTATAAAATTGGACAAATTTGTCTAATTTTTGAAATCATCTTATTTGTCCAATTTCAGAAATTTCCATACTTGTCCAATTTCAGAAAGGTCCATACTTGTCCAATTTCTGAAATCTGCGAACAACAGTTCTCATATATATACAAATATAGCCATGCATGTGCCAAACATAATTTGTACCTCCTCATTCCAAACCCTTTTGGAATGTTTCTTTAATTAGCCCCAATTCAATTGAAAAAAAAATATCAGGTTGATTTATGTACTAAATTATAAATATTTAACAAGCAATATATTGACTAAGAAATACTTCTGTGTGTTGGTAACAAATTTAAAAAAGCCATATAAGCTTATACATGTATTTGCAAACAAGACCTTTACTGCATATAATGCTGAATCGGGGCTTCCATTGTTTCCCTCGCTTTAACGGCCGATTAAACGGATCCGAGTTTGGTGCAATCCACCTTGAGATCTAGGCTTACAGAAGCTGATGAACGCCATTCTACTTGGATTTATTTTAATTGAATTTTCGCCAGAATCCTCCCATGTTCATACTTTTGTTTCATGGATGACCGCAGTTTGAAAGGAAAGGGAGGGTGCAGGAGGGGTTTAGAGTTTAGGGTTTGAACCTAGAGCCAATGTAATGGATTCTCGAAACGAGGTTTCAAAGGGGGGAGATTTTCGCCGAAGGATATCTGGATGTCCCTGGTGGATATTCGTGCATCGCCATCAGTGCTGCCTTTTTTAATCCTTGAAAGCCTTTAGCAAAAAGCTAAAACCCTGAACATTGTCCATCCGCACAAATGACCCTTAGTGGACACGAACCCAATCATGACACGACTGGGAGTGAAATGCGTGGCTAAAGTTAATAAGGAAGAAGAGGAAACATTGATATTTTTCGCTCTTTTGATATCAATTCGTAGTAAACGAAATTTCAGAAGGTCCGATGCAATTCTTGACGCAATTTACTTCGGCACCTATCAACGTTTCAAATAGAAATTAAATTTTATTCGTGTTGGAGATTGGCTATTATTGAACAGTGTCTCGGCTACAGTACTATAGAACTCCGATTCTTGGTGAACCCCCAGTTACCCCATTATTTCTTTTCCAGTGCACAAACCAACATTTCAAGCACTTCATTTTCTAGGTTTCATTTTAAAATCTCAATCAATTTGCGATCATAGACATTATCGCAATTGACAGATAATGTCAGAAAATTAAGCTATGTGTAGACAAGGAGCTGCAGTCGTCTGGAAAATAAACAAGTGTGCTTGAATTTTTAGGGCATGGAAAAAATCTGGACTTATTCTTGAAATTCATGCTAGACACCAGTGGAGGTTTGCATTTAAGGTCTGCATCGGGAAAAATCTGATAGTTTTTCAAACGTTGTCCAATTGATCGTGGTTTCGGTATTATATTCAAGCAGATGCTACCAGGAATTAGGTACTATATTCTGTGACATTTCCTCCACGTTTTTTGTACATGTACATACATATTGGAAAACTATTTCCTACAATATGGGCAAATACAAAATTTTTGCTTTATACATGTATAAATAAAATACTACAGAGAGTGTTCTTAGGGCCGGAAAAATATTGTAGGTGGGTTCCTTGAAAATTTAAGATTGAAGTCTTGAAATCCTTGAATTTTTTCCACCAAATTTACTCAAGCAATACACCAGCAGCCCTTAAATAACGGCTACATACACTATAGTTGTACATGTAAGAAAGCTTAGGCAGGGTGTCAATCAAGATGGTGAGCATGTAGTGATATGGCGACATTGCTGCGTGTGGCTGTTGCATGAGGCGAGTACATGCAACTTAATAGGATGGCCTCGTGCAACATGCCATATACACGTTTATATACCGCAAAGTCAACATATCTCTTCATGCTATATACACACACACCACAAAGTCACCATATCAATACATGTCAAATACATGTATATACCACAAAAAAACACTATCACTACTTGCCATATATATACCACAAAGTCACCATATCACTATATGTTCACCATCTTGGGGGGGGGATGCACCCAATCTTAATTACATCATGAAAAAAAGCTTACGTTTTCCATGTATAATAAACATGTCCAGCAAACACGTCAATGGAAACAATGCTTAAATTTAGCTTAATTTTTAACATCTAATAATTCGAGTTGTTATATTAAACATGCTCACAAACTAAACACAACCTAGTTTTGCTTTCTTCATTGATCTATCCTCCTTCAGTCAGAGAGAACAGAGAGGGGAAAAACCTTTGGAAAAAAAGGATTAGCAATGTCTCTTTACGGATTCCCATTGTGTCCATCCTGGGGGCCTAGGGCGAACTACAGTATAGATGTCTCTTTATTTTTACTCGGCCAACGGTTAGGAAAACTAAATTGAAAATAACACGTCGTGTCTGAGGTGCTGAAAGTTAATATTGAGAAATGATCCTGTACCCTGCATGGGAGTTTATATTTCGATTTTATGGCTCTTTCACACGTTTGTATTTCACCACTTATTATCCTTCCAAGCACAAAAAAGGCAACGTTTTTCATCGTAAACGCGATACGTGAATCGCTATTCCAAATAAAGCGTCCATATGACAAATTTATGAATTCATATTTCAATTAGGAGGTTATGGGCTGTCGTATATATGTGACGTTGGGAAAACATTATTTTGCTCGTGATTCAGGGAAGTGGGGATCTTCCAGAAGGACGATTTTCAAACTGCTTTTCTTGAAGGGACTTTCTGGTTTTTTTCCATGCCATGCTCCATCTTTGGTATACACCAATCGTATTAAACAAAACATTGTTATGCCTTCTTATTTGTGCCATGGATATGGTTCATAATGGGAGTACTTAACATGTAAATCATTGCTTTTTAATTATTTACTATTTGGAAAGGGAGAGGTCATGTATTTCAAATATGATTCACTCTTTAGGTGGTGCCTTATAGATTGTACAGGGTGACACAAGAAGATCCAGGGCGACCTAGTGATTTCCATTCAAACATGACACACTGGTCATCATTTTGGTAAATGAAAACTCGTTGGAAATTTTCGAGGTTTTTTGGACCCTCGTTAGGGAAATTTCCCATCAGGGCGTTATGTTGCGTGCATTATCTTTTTTACTTCAATTAGGTGACTAATGGTGACGAATTGGACTTTTTGAGGATGAAACAACATTGGTGGGCGAGTATGATGATACAGGATGTCTCATTTCAATAAACGAAATGTTTGAATATTTTGCTTTTTTGCCTGAAAAGGGAGGGTCATCTATAAATTAAGTCTCCTTACCCGCTGGCTAGAAATCCCTATACTTGCAATGCTAAATTTCAAAAGCCATTTTTTCCAAAACTTATGAAAATAAATTAATGAAAAATTGGCTCCATATTCATCACGTTTTGGTGCATCCAGCTGGATGCTTCATTTCGTCAAATTCAACAGCATTCGTTATTGCATATATTCGAAATAGGGTCCCATCAAAGAAACCCCTATCTGCCTCCTAGCGGAAAAATGACGATACAACAACCTCTCAAAAAACATCATTGAAGAAAATGGAGGAAATACATTAAAAAATAGCCAGCTGGATGCACCAAAAGGTGATGAATATTAAGCACATTTTTTTCATTAATTTGTTTTTATAAGTTATGGCGAAAATGGCTTTTGAAAATTTAACATTGCATGCATAAGGCTTGCTTCAGATTGTAACGAGTCTGGAGTAATGTTGTTTCTGGACGAACAAAAATGGCAAGAATTGGTCCACTGTCCAGAATAAAAGAGGGTTTTGATTAGAAATCCCACCTAAATGTTTCTGGAAACACACAAAAAACGTATGTTATTGTAAAGGGAAATGACATAATTCTCCGAACTGATCAAAACTCGTTTCGCACTCTCTATACCTAAATCTGGCCTAATATCCGTTTTTATTCGAGTTGGCATCGCTGCACCATTATTTTCCTTATCGCGAAACACGCTAACTCCACATTTGTACTCAACTAACTTTGAATCCATCTTCAATTTTCTTCGCATCCTTTATTTTCTACCACTACCACTACTACCACCACCACCACCACCTCCTTCATATCCTTCGTGCGTGCAATTTTTATCCAATTTTCATTTTTTTTTGCAGGGGGGATCTCGTGCTCCCCCTCCCCCTCAACCCCTATATGGTTCACCCGTTGGCCCCATTATCCTTCGTTCTCAGCGCCACTTTTATCTAGCAACCCTCATCCATTTCTTAAGAAAAATTCATACATGCACACATTGCAACGCTGTCAAATTCGCTAACGACCCGAGCTTGGCTTATCACGTGTATGTATCTCTGAAGCATTTTATGAACACCCCTTTAGTTTTTTTTTTCACGTACACTACCCCCTATACTAAAACAGATTTTAAAGACAGTTTGCATTTATCGTGAAATTAACCATGTGCAGCGCTTACTGCTAATGACAAAATTATTGTTTGTCATTTTTGGGATTTTATTATTTCTTGGTTTGTACTTTTGACTCGCACTGCATAGCCGATTTTATATAATGTATTACATGTAACTATAATTTGATCAAAGTTTTAATAATAAGTTTTTGATACAATTTATTCATTGCCAGATCTTTTTGATAGTTTGGTCATCATTATAAATTATACACCCTACCATGTTTCTCGCTGGATATAGAACTACGATAATTATAAGCTTAAGAAAAACATTAGAAAACATCAAATGATCAAACAAAATATATTTTGCCATTTGCACAATGATATTTTAACTGTTAAAAAAATACGAGCGTATAATACCGGTATGAAAATGTGTATGTACATGTATATAGGTCAACAATAGATGTGAGCTACTTGATTTCCTCAAATCCATGGTTTTGAAATTACTGTATTTGACAATAGTACTATACATTTTGATGGTGAACATGTGGTGATATGCCGACTTTGTGGTACACGCTCTATTAATTTGTGTGTGCTCGCCTTGGCATGCACATACCACATGCTCACCATCTTGGTGGGTACCATGCCTAATAGTTTATTAACTAACTAATGGACAAGGTCAGCGTTACGTGCAGCGCCCCCTTGTGGTAGTATAAGTTGCAATTTTTCTAGGGGATAGAAACACAATTTTAACACAGAACCACATTAGAAATAAACCTTTAAATAATAATATCGAGCGATCTAATCATGATACCAAGATGAAACTTTGGGAGGTCTAAGATAATGGTACGAAATAATTTTGTGAATTTTTTCAAAATTTTAAAATAGTAACTTTTTGAAATATTAATGAAGAAACCATCTTCATTGCTTGATACGGCGACCTCCTCTCCCCTATATACAAGTTTTCAATTTTTATTTGCCACTACGTGGTGCTACCTACTCGCGCATGCACTGTTTTGTAATGCGGACCTTGTCCATTATTTAATTATTGATATGTACATGGATTCGGTTTATAACTGACTAATATTCCATATGTGCTTTTTTTAAAACAATTTCATGTTGCATGTAAACGGGAAGACACCTGCAGTATACAATCGCTGTGACATCGC
This sequence comes from Xestoiulus laeticollis, assembly GCA_034698905.1. Classification (NCBI taxonomy): domain Eukaryota; kingdom Metazoa; phylum Arthropoda; class Diplopoda; order Julida; family Julidae; genus Xestoiulus; species Xestoiulus laeticollis. Next base: position 13,000 of record JAQGCC010001942.1, on the reverse strand, counting down.
GTTGCCAAGACATTGTCATAATGTTTCTTTCATTCACAAGGTGTTAATACTACATTTCATATTTTGACATTCTAAATTAATTTGGTGGTAGTTTACCGGAAAGATTAAGGATTCAAGTTCTCCTTATACAACCCTGTTCACAAAACGCCCTGTAGCCTATATATATCGAGTGATATTGTTTTTGCTAGAGTTGTATATACACTGTAGTTCTATATAGTAGTAGCAACCTTGATTTGGTAATAAGCAGTGGGTGTACCTCGTTGGATTTATTTTTCCTTTATGGAGCAACCCACATTGAGTTGATGATGTTTTTCGTTCGTATATGAGATTGTTCAGGTACATTTGCTAGGGCATTTTTTTTTTTTACTTTGGTGGTCTTAAGCGTACATTACATGGCGGCACAAGGCCGTTAAATGTAGGTGGTGTATAAATCAATGCAATCGGTGTTTAGATGACTTACGAGATGATGTTCCCCCGAACACTTTTTTGCGTAACGGACGCGTTACGCACATGTGCGTCCGCCGTTGTTTTACCATGTAAATGAAAGCAATTTGGGAGGTAATGGTTTGATAAATTGATTGATCAGCTACCTCCTGAAAAGCTAAATGGAGCGTCAACTTGTGATATGGAGAAAGCGAGCGCTTTTAAGACACGAACAGCGGGTATGGAGCGTATAGAAAATACACGCGTTCATATAAACGAAATATTATGTCTCGTAAACATATAGAAACCCCCATCTCCACCCTTCATCCTCAACCCCACGTGCCAAGTGCGATACACACATTCACACGCCTAAACTTCGTTTGATTACGATGTAAAAAAAGAGATCCGAACATTTTATGCATTTTTACATAATACACGTCCTGATTGCCAAATGCCGTTTTAAGTCTTTTTTTTTTCTGGAGCGCGGATGGATACAGCCGGCATGATATTAAATCTAACTTATGGATCCATCGCGGTTATGGACATGGTTTTTCATTTTACAAACAATTTTTTTTTCTATAGATAAAGTAATCATCTTATGCATAGAGATAGTATACGCAGAAAAGGATTCTAAATTAGATAAGTGACTTGACATCCTTAGGAGGCTGGAATGCCATACTATGGCTATGGCACTCCAGCCGCTTAAGCTGTTCAGCTACCTGCAGGAAGGATACTGTTCAATAGTTTTTTCTCAATTCGGTAATATAGAATTCACGCTTGCATACTCTACCGCACACTGCCGTACACTTATATGCCGTACTTTATAGGTCTTCAAACACTAATAAGTTCTGCTTTTGTTTAAGCTTCCTTGCAATAGTTTCCTCATCAGCAGTATGCTTATTAATGAGCCTCATCAACGAAGTCCACCCTAAAGCTCCTCCCCTAAGCCCTAACCCCCAACCCCCCTCCCTCCCTCCTTCTAAAGTCGTGCATCTTAAACAGCCCCTGTAGACAGCCCTTTTGTTTTTCATGTCATCCTTTGTACATGGGTCCGCTTTTACTAATTTACGTAACGAAACAGCGTTCGAAATGTTTAATTTAAATAAGCGTTACGATATGCTAATTAGGCGTGCATAATGACACGCAGGCGGAGGGACGCACGAAAGGTCACAGATGGCGTTGTTGCCGCATGGCCAAGGGGGAAAGGGTATGGGATCAACCAAGGGCTGCTGCCGCCAGGGGGAGGACGGGAGGGAGAGGGCCAGGGGTAAAAGGACGATGTCAGATCCATGGAGAGGGTTAAAGGGGATCGGAAGGGGAAATAGTCCTAAAGCCATTGGCCAGTTCATTGTTATGAATGAACTTCATTAAAAGTGGTGAGTTGGGGTGGTCACGTGTCAACACCGCTTTCGTGTTGCTCATTCATTAGATGCATTTGGGGGAGAGGAGGAGGGGGGGAAGGAAGGTAAAAGGATGAGCCATTTTTGGGGGTTACCGAAATGGGCGGTGGACACCTTCGAGTAGCCTTTAGGGATTATTTACGTGATCCAATGTTGTTGTTTTTGAAAATTAAACGAAAATGTGCGTGTGTAGGCGGTGTTGCTTTTTGAATTGGAAGTTCTGGACAAGTCAAGTTTGAGCCAGCTTTGAATCGTGTTTTAGAGACTGTTTAGATATCATAATTTTTAACTGACACGCTTTCATATAGTGTGATGTCTCGGATCTGGAGCTTTAACAGGGTAAGCATTCATTTTTGTACTACCGTACATTACAAATAATAATGGCCATAGATAAACTGTAGGTGGACAGTATTAATAAAATGGGGGTTGTAACATAACGAAGTTGAACTGTATATGGAAGTTCAATCCATATTAAGGTAAATACAAAGTAGTTGATATTAATTTTGGACATTCTGGCTGATAATATGCTAAATTAACCATATCAAAGATAACGATTGAGCGCTATTGTTTGTTAAATGGTACATGTAAACGTGTAATCATTCTGTGCTGCCTTACATTAAATTATACATAAATACAGGTGACAGTATTGACAAAATTTAATTTGAAGTATAACGAACCGCTCAATATAACGAACGTTTGCAAGCTGGTCTCTACACTATCCGTGCACAATTCTAAATATCTTTAAACATTCTAACACTCGGGGATATTCAAAATGTTGCATACAAATTCCGCAATCTGCTTTAACGTGTACTCTCTCTCTATAGAATTTGTCAAAAATTGTATTTATGGTATTCAATAGAAGATATAAGCACTGTGTGGCAAAGAAATCTGTCAGTTTAGTCTGTAAAAACTGCTAGATTTCATAACAAGCCATGAAAGCCGCCTTGTAGAGAAAAAAAAAGTGTTAAAACAGACCTCTCAGTATAACGAATGCTTGATTAAACGAACGAATGTCTCATCCCCTTAGCGTTCGTTATATCGAGAGCCAACTGAATTTTAATTTGCTCAAAATCGTCACATTTTTCATTTTTGAAAGTCCAGGTGTGCCCCTTAATGGGGGCAATCAGTGCTAGCATCTAAGTATACATGCTTGCCATTTTAAGATTGACATCACAAAATTAATAAAATTTAAGGTAGGCTAACGTGAAAAAACATGCAGTTATACACAATGTGTAACTCTCGTATTTGAACCTTTTAAGAATCACGTTTTCTCAAGCTGATATGTAACACCTACTTATTGCACCGTTATCTCAGCGATAACGATAGGCACATGAAAACGTTTTTCACCATTAAAAGTACTTACTTTTGCTGATGCCAGCAAAGTACCTCACAACGCTTTTTAAGGGTGTAAAAGCAGAAATCTTGCTGTAGAAAAGGATATGGTGAAATGTATTGCTACGATTAGGTTATCCCATTATCACGTAACTAGGATTAATATTTCAAGCACATCAGTATCGACATTAATTCGAATTTTGTTCTTGAACACAACATATTACCAATAAAAGCACGTTTTCATAATTATTACGATTAGCATTTTGCTCGATTATCGTGCCGTTTGACCGAAGTCACCTTTGGAATTTATGAATTAATTATTAGTTCATTTCCGTCACTTTTATTGCTTCTACGTGGTGTGGAGTACTAATTATCAGAGCGATATATTGTTAACTAGATTTCATAGACATTATTATATAACGCTTGCCATTTTGTAGATGGTGATTACTTATATATACAACGGATCTCAACTGATTTGTGAAATTTCAATTTATCTTATTTTTATTTATTTATTGTTCTACTTCTTTCGACCATTTTTCATTTTTATGATACACATCCCATCGCGATCATTTTTTATCCTTTGTAAATAGGGTTGAATTCTAGACTTCAAATTTCTGGCTGATTTCACATAATCGAACACTGGAGTATACTGCAAATCTGATCATTTAACCTACACCTGCCATGTTAATATTTCTAACCATCCTGTTGTTATAAATAAGTTTTAAGTTTAATAAATAAAACCGCCAATGTCAGTATTGTCAGTATTTATTCTGAGCTATATATGTATCGTAGTTTACAGACTAATCTAAATATTTACACAATCAATAATTCTATTTTTAAAGTTGGGGAATCATTGATTAATTTAAGACGACACTATAATTTCCAAAGTAATTAAACAAATAAAACCATTACTTATCTTTTTAATTTTTCTATTAAATGTCTTATTGTTTCTATTAAAAGTTAATGTTATGTTAGTAAAACGTATTTGAAGGGGATCGTTATAACCGGAATTATCGTTATAAGCGAATTCCATTATATATTTATAGTTGAAAATTTTAATTTTAACCCTGATAAATTAAACCCAAGATTAAAACCAAAAACACGATTTTTTAAAAAAAAATATATCCTCGTTTTGCATTCTGTGCAGGAGATGAAGTGTTAAATCCAGTCTGGTAATTTCTCCTTCTGGTGTTAGGTCTTAAAAGGCGGTGTCGCCATTGCGCATGACCGGAACCCCCCCCCTTCACTCCCCTACGCCCCAAGTGTCATCCCCCACTCTCCCCCTCGCCTGTCATATATCCCACCCCCCTCCCATCAAATTCGCTTCATATCGCACTGGGAGTTCGGGAGTGCGCATGCGCGTCATTAATTTTCCTTCCGTCCTTTGAAAGGCTTTATTTCCAGCGTGGACTGGGTGAGTGGGGGTGCCCCCAAACGGATGAGCCCTTACCCCCAGCATGCAAGGCGCATTATTTTAGTTTTTCTTCTTCTTCTCTTCCTATATATACCATTATACTCTGGCTTCGTGGCGGAAGGTCATCTCTGGAGATGAGCGGTCTGAAATAATGAAAAAAGACCCTGGCCATTGGAAGAGACACGTGAGTTTGACGCGATGCATGTCGGGAAAACTAAAACTAGGGTATATGAGTTGGTTCCCTTGCAGTAATGGTTTCCACTGGGGGGGAGGAAAAAGGAAAAGGGTGGTTGTCATGGCAACGCGATGACTGACACTCTTGTCCGGACCGGCATTTTCATCCGTACATTTATTAGCGAAATAGTCGACGTTGGGAAAAAGGGGCGAGATTGGAAAAATAGGCCGCTTTCTACTGGTTTATAAGGGTAAATGACAGGAGAGATGTTTCGAGGAGGGAGGGTTTGGGCGGTTGAGGGGATCATCCGGGTCATCACTGGAACGTTACTTCATAATTGGATTTCGGTCGGATGGATGGGAATCCAAGGGCTGCAATCTGCATAGGCAATTTCCAAGATTTTGATGTACGCGGTGCACGCTGGGGTAAAAAGCGGGAATCATGGGCCGAAATATGCGCGTTTCAGAGAATGGGGGATCCAGGGGGAGGATTGCGAGACTTGTCTCGGACTATAGGGGGGTTATTGGAAAGGTCTGACACCACGTAACACAGTTATGCGAACCATGCCGAAAAATTAATTTCAAACGCCTAACTGGGCTGGATTTAGTGTCCACCATTTGCACTAGCTTCAGTGTTCTGTCATAGGCCGCCCTAGTGAAAAATTTCATTATGTCTCATAGAGAAAATCTATGAGATTATTTGAGACTATGAGATTATGGAACTTTCTTATGAAACCAATGAGACTATAGTGAGAACATATGAAACATCCAATGGCACTTAATGAGACTCCAAAATCAAAGGGATTTTATTCTATGGAACTCTATATAGCAAGATTCCCTTAATACATGTAATAGCATTTTATGAGTTTATTATGAGACTCCTTTCCACTAAAAAATTACTTAACAAGATTTGTAATTTTCCCATATATCTGAAAACCTGAAATTATCAGGGTCTAACTCATGGAAAACTGATGTATTTTATATAAGTCATGGAAATTTGACGGAAGCTCGAGTGGACTGGTCGAGTAACAATTATTACATTAGTTGGAATTAACATTGTCAGTTATTATCTGAAAAACACATCAAGCTTTCAGTTATTAGTTGGCAGAAAAGTCAAGATATATAGCAACATTGCAGGAAGTAGTTAGGAATAAATAGTATTTCTGAATTTTCAGTGGTATTGATGGTCAGGGAAAATTGTTTTTAAAACTTGGAAAGTCAGGCATGTTGAATATTTCTTTTTTGTGCTAACCCTGGTGGAGTTAACGGACGGAGGCTTGTATGTGCTGGCCGAGGTTGTAATATTCTGTATGCTGGCACCAGTGAGTAACCATTGTTATAATAGCGCTTTATCTATCCCCTTTAATTTAACATGTAACGATGGGTTGGCAGATATTTTGTGTTGTGTCGGCCAAACAGAAAATTGGCTCCTCTCAGCCTCGGTATCTACCAAGTAATCCGAATGGGGATAAAATAAAGCTATGATTGGTAACTTGAGCACCTCTAATGTTTAAATTTAAGATAATATGGATTGGGATTCGAACCTGCAACCTGCACTAGAAAAACAAATAGTGCGATATATATGGTTAATGCTTTAATTAATTAATATGATAACATTTATATTACATAAAATTACATGCACATTCTTATAATTTATACGAATTTGTCTATAATTCTAATATGTGTGTAAAAAAATAACATGCTGCAACGTTAGATTTCAATAGAAGCAACCTGCTCAATAATTAATTTTTATACTTTAGAAACCTTAGAATATCTGCTCGAAATTCAGGAAGCGAGCGGTGCATTTTTTTCCCTTCATATTTTGTCACGCACTTTATTTTGTAATTTAAAGATTAGCGTACTTTTAAGACGAAAAGCATTATAGTTTAGAAGAAACCCATTATCCTAAACAGTCTAGCATTAGAAAGCACAATCTTCATTGGAAAATGTCAAGCTTCTTGTACCTCTTGCAATCTTATCAGTCATTAACCTTGATTTTTCGGTAATACCATTAGTCAGCTTGACGATATAGGAAATGTGTGGGTATAAAGAAGGCCTTCTACTATATCTCCTTATTTTTTTTAAAAAAAAAAAATTGGATTCAATACATTGTCTGGCAGAGAGGAAGAAGAACAGTCGAGGCTAAAATGGAAATTGCTGACATCACCGAGAGATATTGGATGGACGGTCAAAATTGTGGGCATGCATGGCATGCTGGAAACCAGTGCCTCGTAGAAAATTAATTTCATCGCAATAAGAAGCGTATGATTTTTGGATTTTTATCCGTTTCTTATTTGGAATTGATGCTATGGGCTGTCTCTCGGAGATGACATGTATTTCATGAATCCATGGCTCGAGGAAAATTGGTTTATTCTCTTCATAAGACGGGGCTGCTCAATTTCATTTGAATTTCAAGCATCGTGCATTTTCAGTGGTACCTAGGCCTACTTGTACATGGCATTATTGCGAGAAGGGAAAAAAATGCTAAATTGGCATTCGTCACAAATTTATTTTCAATTTGATTTCCATTTTTTTTTTGGCATGCGTCTCAACCCGATTTGCGTCTTGCTATGCCTGGGTCGTTCTCCAGGGCTATTTTCATAGTAGACGAACTTGAATGTTTTAGGAGTAGGCGAACTACGAAACATAGATGGCGCTTTCGTTCCACCGTATATAAGATGTATGAAATGTGCCTAGAGCCCACCTGGTGTAAATACATTTAGGCCTATGTATGTGTATGTGGTTGGGTCTGATCTGCAACAACTTTTGATCCACTCACCTGATTGCTCCCAAATTTTCCACCAGTACTTTTTAACAGCTGAAAAATAACATAGGTTGGTCCGCCATCCCAAAATGTCACCCCTTCCCACAGCATTTTACCCCTTATCATGCTCGCATTAAAAATTAGCTTTTCTAAGCGGTGCATTATGGGTACATCATCAGCCGTAGTTATGGCTCAAGATGTAGTGTGGTGGAGCTGCTTGGTGGAGTAGTATTGTTTAGACAATTACATGAAGTCTGTTTATTACAAGGGGGTTAAGATGGAATGGACATTCTATAGCAATTTAAAACATCATGGCGTCTCATACTTTTATGTGATTTCAGACCGCATCACCACCATACTACATCTTGAGACAATGCTGGCTCATTATATAACCCTAAAGGTCTATTGGCGTTACATGTATCTGATATATTTATTTTGTACCCCATTTTATTCAAATTTTTTAGGCTGGATATTGATATCCTAATTGAGGTTAAATTACACAACTTTAATTAACCGATATACACGTAGGCATAAACGGGTTGGGCAGTAATTTGGAAAATCAAAAAATACTTCGTAGAATCATATAAAAATTACGAAACACCTCTTCACCATTTAGGGTAAAAACAGCGTAGAGCATGGAATAGCATGGAGCATGGCATGGCCTTGAAATGCAGCGTTTCGATTGGGCAATCTGAAATTCCCGCCGATTGGGAAACCAATCGAAACGCTGCATTTAAAGGCCATGCCATGCTCCATGCTATATCATGCTCAACGCTGTTTTTACGCGTAGGAATCACGTACTCGTGATAATGTGTAATTATTATAGAAAACGAATTTTAAGTTAGTAAAAGTGGTGGGCTAGGGTGCACGGTATAGATTGAATTCGGCTACTAATTTGAAAATCTTCCCCCTAATCTCATCCGTGTTTGTTTAACGTGGAGAGTGTATTTTCGCTACAAATACCTATTTCTAAAGACATTAAACCCGAAATCCTCCTCTTTTGATTTCCCCCTCTTAATATCCGAATTTATAAGGAGATAAATCGCTTAATCCAGTACTGCGAGAGTTGACGATAATTAGCATGAGACGAAGACGCACTTTCCCTTTAAAAGAGAAGAGACAAGTTTGCCGAACGAACCAAAAGATGTAGGGCAAAAAGAAAACGAGGGGATAAAAGAAAGAAGGAGATGCTATCCCACAATGCACTTTATATATTCCGAGCACAAAAGGAGGGGTAAATGTCGGCCGCATTCAGATGGCATTTGTACGATTTTTTTTTTTCTTTTCCTATTTTTTTTTTTTTTTTTTTACCATCGTTCTCATTCAACAAATATGGATATGAAGTCGTGCTTAAACCTATGTTCTACAGATTTCGAGTGTTTTTGCTTCGTTTCCCATTCTCAATTAAAAGAAATTAATTAAAAAGCGGCGATGAATGTTTTTAGTCAAAACGATTTTCTTTTTTGGGATTTGGTTGAATGCGTCCTTACAGATTTTCTGTCAACTTTTGGCCTACGTTTATGAAGTGGGAGGAAAAAAAAACTTGAAAATTATGCATTTTTTAGTTAACGAATTCGCATAATTAAGTGTACATATGAAAATTGTTTTAGTTGGCTAGGGGTTCAACTGGAGTCGTTTAATTAAGGTTTAAAAACAGCGTAGAGCATGGCCTTGAAATGCAGCATTTTGATTGGTTTCCCGAAGTCGGGAAATTAAGATTGCCCAATCGAAATGCTGCATTTCAAGGCCATTCTATTCCATGCTCTACGCTATTTTTACTGTTACGTTTATGTGTAATGTGTTATGTGTAATGGCGTGCCATAACGAAAATTGCAATGTTAATATACTTTAAAATAAATGAAACTGATGAATGAATCTAAAAAGTATGCTAAATTGTAAATTTACATAATCTCATAGAAAAATAATGAGGATATGGAACCTACTATAATGGATTATATGGACCTAATTAGAACCCAATAGCAATGGAATTTTTCTGACTTTTGAAACATTAATGTACTCAATAAGGGTAAAAACAGCGTGAGCATGGAAGAACAAGCATAGGAATGAATTCCTGAAATCAGCGTTTCGATTGGAATTCCCGATGGCGGGAATTTCCGATTTCCCAGTCAAAACGTTGATTTCAGGAATTCATTCCTATATATATGCTTGTTCACCCATGCTTCACACTGTTTTTACCCTAAAGTCTGGCCTGCACGTAACGTTTTGTCGTCAGTCTTGCATGGGCATGACGACAAGACGATCTCTGATGATCGCTTAAGCAGGGTTTAAACCTAGTCTACACGAACTTTATGTTGTCAGTGATCATAAGAAAGTATGCTCACTTGAGACAATCTTGGGCGGCCATAAATGGCCGACTATTGCCAACGCGCTAGTATCACCACCTGCTGGTAAAGCAGTAAAATAAAGCATCACACGCTCTTTAAATATTTGAAAATTTTATTCTATCAATGTGACTCTATCAAATGGCCACGCATGCGCATTATATGCGTAGGTCCAATGTTCCGCTACTTCACCACTATGATGCGCTGCGAGCGCGACGGCAATAGTCCACCCACAATGCAGCAATATAGTTCACATAGCAAAGCATCACAACTATGTATATATTTTGTGGCAAGCATGGAGGTTACACGAAATGGCGTGCATTTCACGAATAAATAGTCGTATCGACGAGGTTGAGATCTTAGTTGGTATAAAAAAAAAAGCGTACATAAAATGTGTCGTGCGAGAGGTTATTATTTCTCATCGAGTGCGCACGAACGGCTTAAAGCCGAACTGAGACGAATGCTTTAAACTAGCTAAAATAGTTGAAATGAGGCGAGCTACTTGCTCATTGGGTGCAATTTCTCACAGGGTGTATGAAGCGCCGTAAAGAGTATTTTACGAGACGTGTTCGAGTATATTTTAACTCGACTCGGGTGCTATACTTGAATTTCGCCTCTAAATCAAAAAGCCGTATTTTACGAGCTAACATTTTTCTTCTTCTTCTTCTTCTCTATATTTTCACTCACAAATCGCTACGTTTATACGTTTGCGGAGGCCCCGTTTATTTTACGAGGAATTTTAAAATTGATATTCTTAGTTTTTTTTTTTTTTATTCTTCCGAGATGTGAAAAAACCTCGAATGCTCAAGTTCAAATAGACCCGAGGGAAAATCAGCAATGGCGAAGCAAATAAATGAAAAGGTTTTGAAAATTCGTGGTGTTGCTGGATTTTCTTCCCATTCGAATTGCTGTTTTTCGAAGGAACTGTTTTTTTCGTGCTAATTTACGAATGTATTCTCGGAAATTAATGTTGTTATAATTTTGGGACCAAGTCCAGCATACCAAGATCTCATAAAACTTAAAATTTATTGCCAAAAACATTAAAATACCAAAAATCATTTGCTACTGGGATTCAAAATAGAATTCAAGAGTCAACTAATTATTTTTTTATTACTCACTGTATATATACGCTCGTATATTCATCAATACACACCCTTTGACATTATAACCCTACTTCATACTCAATATCCCATTTGTCCTTGTCTTAAAAAAGGCAATTTTCAACTTGATAAAAATCAAAATTATCTATTTTTTACCCATTTGCAATAATTTTGTAATTCACTACTACCAAAATAATACAAATTCTAGAAAACATATCCGAACCATCCACCTGGACACTGTATAGAAATTCAAATAATTTTAATCATGTACAAAACAAGGCAATAACCCATACCCTTCACCATTCATTCCACCTGGACACTGTATAGAAATTCAAATAATTTTAATCATGTACAAAACAAGGCAATAACCCATACCCTTCACCATTCATTAACTTGTAAACATGTAAATGTACATGTACATCCATGTCAATGACTGGAAATATACAGAACACGTCGAAATGACCCTTAATGCACAAACATATCGTTAAAACACGTTTTGTAAACATATTCAAATACGTTGGTATACATTTTTAGCAAACACTGATTGTTTTACCGAATGTAAAAACAAGATGATGTGCCGTAGGAATTGTGAGAAACTATTAGTTGGTACTATTTTTTTGTTCATTTTGAAGTCATCACACGCCTGATGTTTGACTGAATTCACCATCTCTTTTTAACCCAGTTTTTGGTTATTGTCTACGATCAAAGGTAAAGGCAATGTCATCAGTTTGGAGGATATAATTTTGGAGAGGTCATTCGCGTAGGCATATTCCGTTATTGAGGATTAAAGCTCTTGCACTTTATTGTGTGCTGTGGACGGGGCAGTCTTGGAGAAACCAATTTGCTAATGCAATTGGCGAACAATGAAATTGTGTACATATACAGGAGATGTATAAAAAATGAACCGAATCAATTTCCTGGAAACTTCTGTTAGCTAATGGCACTGGGCTGGCATTAAAACCTTAGAAAAATAATCTGAAAATTAGTTTTATGTGTGATCGTAAATTCAGCACGCTCAACTGGACCTATCAAACGGCTAGAATGGAGAGTTTTGTCCTTTTTATCTCTGCCAAAATGAATCCAAGGGCACCGTGATAATATGCTTAGACTTTCTGTTATGCACCGAAACTAGCCTTGTTTGCCCGCTTCCAGGGACACGTCATGTTTGTTAAGCGATTTCATACTTTTGGGACACTACTGTATGTTTCAGCTGCCTGCCTGGGCACGAATGTGTGATCGTAAATTCAGTACACTCAACATGACGTGTCGATGAGCTAGAATGGAAGCATTTTGTCCAATGCCAAAGTAGATCCAAAGACACCGTGACCCTACGCTTAGGCGTTCTGCTATACACCGATGCTAGCAATGATTGCCCGCTTCCAGGGGCATCTTTTGTTTGCTATGGCGTTTCATTCTTTTGGAACACTCCTGTATATTTCAGCTGCTTGCCTGGGCGTGTTTAATTTACAGCTAATTTGCATCTTTCCTCTACCCCCTGCCAGCATTTTTACTGTTTTTTTTTTGTAGTCATATCGCGGTAATACCCGGATGTGTTGTTTCGTGAGTAATTGTTTTTCCAACGGTGTGTCATCCCCGTGCTGGGGATAGTACAGTCGACGATTAAAGGTCGCTCGCTGCTGATGAATTTGCATAAATTTAAATTAATTGCTTGTTAATGAATGTGTTTTTTATGAATAGGCCCTGCCTTTATTGACGTTTTAATGCAATGCTTTTTATATTGGGTTGATATTTGCTTTTAATCCGCGTTTATTATAAAGCGAGTGGGGATGGTTGGGATGCACTGTTTCTATCCCCCCATCCTTCCTTTATTTACCCCCTACGCAGTTTTTTGTGCCATTTTCTCTTTTACCCCTCGTTCGTAATTGGTCTGGTCTAGAAAGCTGAGACTTTATAGTGGCGAGCCCGAGCCACTTTATGCCCCGTACTGCATTTGTAGAGCATTACATATACGAGCAAAGGTGAAATAAATTGGCTGTGGTATGCACTGTAATTGCACATTTGGAACTGAAATGCAGGGTGTTTTTGCAAAA
>JAQGCC010001941.1:0-20608 GCA_034698905.1 Xestoiulus laeticollis | reverse complement strand
CATGATGCAATGCACTAAACGAGATTATAGAAATACAGTGTGTCCACTCAAAGATAACCAGCTTTGAGAAAGATAATAGAGATTAGTTCTAAACTAGTTTAAGTGCATAGTGTGTCCAGGGTATAAGTTAAGCTGTACTTGTCAAAGACACATTCCTGTCATAAACACATGTAAATAAATTAGAATTAAAGATTAAGATGTATGAACCATGCTTACCAATTTAGTTACAAGGGTGTAGTTTAATATCAGACAACTTACAAAACGTTTAAAATTTAAAACATTAGTGAAACACTACTTTTTGTTATAAACTACGTGTGTAAAATATGTCATAAATGCATGATTATAACGTGATCAATGTTCGTGCTTCTTTATGTTCAGTGATGCTTGGCAGAGTACCCTATAATGTTACACACTAACATCCGATGACTGAATTTATTTGCGGTTCATATCATCAATATTTTCGCAAGTGTTTTGTTGCACATTTCTGGTACTTATACCAGAGGACATTGGTATAGGTGGGTGGAGTTGCAAACCTGGCATAATTGCTCACGTGTGATCCATGGATATATTATTGCATTTAATCCGCATCAATTTAATAATAATGGATAATTTGCGTGTGTGCCTATTGAATTATTCAAGTTTTCATGCATCGTATTTCGCTTTTTATCGAAATTATAATCACGCTCACTTCCAATTTAGTTCAACATGTGATATTTGCAGCAAAGTACTGTCTACGGTAGAATGCATTAACTTTGCAGATATGGGTATGTAGTTCCGGTTCACGCATACTTTTCCATGATAAGGGGAAACAATTACAACTAATCATATGGCATCCATTAGCAAATTTCATATTTAGGTGAGCTATTAGGTCAATGTGTAACGTGCTGTTAGGAATCGTTTAGGTTTAATGCTAAATGGCACACAGACAATCTCCATATAATATTATGTATTTGATAACAAAAAAGCAACGCTATACATATATTAATATGGTCTACAAACTTTGTCAGATGCAATAACACATGCCAATGCATTTAAAAATTTGCATATGAAAGCAAAATAAAATTACATTTTTTTCCTGGAACGTATATAAACTATTATTAATACAATTAAGGTATTTTGGATATCGTCAGTCATTAGATGTTTATATAGCCAAGTTACTTACAATAAAACTAATATATAAACTTATTTCAATTAAAATATTTAATGACGACCACCTAGTTACTAGGTAGTAATAAATATTAGAAGTTAGAAATTAAACAATTTTCAAACTTAATTTTGAATAAAGTGTTCTGATATATTTAGATTTGTACAATTATGACCTCTGATTTAATGATAGTCAATTTTAAATTGTCTTCACTTTTATGTCAATATCAACCTGGACTGAATAGTTAATGTTGTTCTGAATTAAAGCATTGACATTATTCCCCCCCCCCCCCCCCAACATCCTTCCCAAAAAAAAATTTGCTTTGAATCAATGAAAAGAGTGCTATTTGCATATATTCTATTGACAATTTTTGATCCTCTTATCTTCTTTGGATTTTTGTAACCAAAGCAAGAGCTTAATATATACAGATTTATATATTTCCGAAATCTGTGTTTGGGCATAGGCCTATTCATTTAGCATTGTGGAGACTGTCAAACCTGCTTTTATATCGCACAACATAAAACTTCCATTCACTGCCTATATGCATATTGCTAAATTTATAACGAAATCCTAGTCGTACAATGAAATGGAAATCTAGCCAATGAGCGTGAAAAGAAATAAATCCAAAAAAAAAATGCTGGGAATATCCTATTAAAACTCGTACCAACTCCATCTTTCATGGGAGCTGTGGGAAAAATTATCTATAATTGGCTCGGTATAAAAGCAAATTTCATTTCTTTGCAAAACTCCATTTAGGGTCTGCATAAAAGCCCGCAACGGAGCTTACATTATATCGCTCTTAATAAGCTCAGAAAAGTACATTAATGAAGGCTGTCGTTATTAAAAGTCAATCTAGTGTAAAAAGAGCAAATAAATGAAAAAGAAGCAAAATAAAACTAGCGAAAATGGAGGTTTTAGTCTCCGAATCTGTTTGCACAGGGATAGGGCACACCTAATATCAAGGCAGTCGAAACAATAAAACATATATTTGTAAAATGGGCTTGGTTGGCGATCTACACTTATCGATTCGACAGCCATTGTTTAGTTAACTTGTGGTAATGTAACACATCTGGAAGCCATCCAAACTCCAGCACAAAAACTTTCAATTGGATGTTTGGAGGACGTCCAAAATTCCCATCTTTAAAGTGCCCATCATGGTAGATCTTCAATTTTTATACTTTAGGCACTTATGAGCTAATACACTTACGGCCACATACCAGTAAGATCAAAACAATAAAAATAGAAAAAAAATCCATTTTTACGGATATAAAAGAAACGAGTTTGCACAAGTACATTTGTGTAAAACAATGCCCATGTTTGGAAGAAAAAACAAACTACAGATGCATACGATGCAATATAAGCTTGAATTTGAAGTGGAGGCAGACTAGCAACAGCTTTTCAGCTTACCATCTCGTGAATTTACATGAGGATATGGAAAATGGACTTCGAAATGTGGGGGCATTTCAAGACAGTGCATGGAAATGTTTAGCAATGTTAAAGCTACGCAAAAGCGTGTTTTCCTAATGTTTCTTGGCATTCACCCCAGAGAGGAAAAAAATGTTTTATCATAACCCTATAGAAATTTTGTATGTCTGTTAGAAAAGTAGTATGGAAAATACCCTATATATACGAGCTGGTATCAGGCAAGACATACAGTCAGGCGTATATACACTTATTCAGTCTATTTAATAAAGTTAAAAATCATCTTTTCTTGTTTTATATGGATTAATTGTCTGGATATTTTAATCATTTAATTATACAACCCTTGATTGTCTCATTACAATTATACCGTCAAGGTTGCCAAACAATTATTAAAATTTATAATGGAGCATTACTCATTTTAACAATCAGTGTTCCCACAAAAATTAAATTTTCGTCTTTTCCTGACTTTTCCAGTTTTAAAACCAATTTTTTCTGGTATCCTAACGCCTGAAGATTCAAAACTATGCTAACATGCCTAACATACATGTATTATTGTCTTGTTGTACAAAGATTCTGTATGCAGAATGCAATTTATAATGTTCTGCGAATGACCACCTTCACTTCATCTTAATATTATTTATTACCCAATTAGATTTTTCAGGAGATTTTTCAGGGATAACTGCAGGAATTGAGATTTTGGAGATTACTGATTAGATTTCTGAGCAGTGTATTTATTACCTATAGTTAGATGCTTCAAGGGGTATAACAGTATAATACAAACTACATGTACACTGTAGTATGCAACATGTACAAAAAATTCCCTTGTCACATCTAAATTACTACTCCTAACCAGTGAGTTTTTTTAATAAGAAGAATAGCTAAAGACGAGCAAAAAAAAAAAAAAAACTGGTTAAAAATGTACGAAAAACAGCGTCGATTACATTAAACGATTAAATCAGGATTTCCACTATATAGATTCAATTTCCCAGACAATTCAAGGTTTTCCAGGTGACTGTGGAACCCTGAATGTACAGCTGTATATCATTTGTATATTTTACATGAAATGCATGTACATGTACGAGTAGGCGTATGTGCTCTTTTGAATGTTTATTTTCTTAATATGTAATTATTCCCGATTCATATCCAAATGCACATAAACTGAACTATACCAAAATTCATCCATATTAACTTTAATTAGATATTGGTAAATTGACACAACCTATTGTATATAAGATTACGTAGCATATGCGATTGCCTCCGAAATTCCTATTAACAACATCGTCATTTCAAATGTGATTTTTTTTTGCACAACACCAATTATTATGCTTCTGGCAATTTTTTTTAGTTATTTAGCAATATTACATATGCTGATCGAATTAATCTTATTAAATCGAATAGTCGACAAAGACACGTATCGAAAATCGAAAATTTGCAGCAGAAATATAGCAAATAAATAAGACTTGCACGAAATTGGATTTGGATGTACGCTTCGTGTGCCTATAAACATTAGGCTGTTTCACACGACCGCTGTTATGCGCAAGCCGGCAACGCTTTTCCCGCGTAATTAGATTCGCGCATGTACAGCGCATGCGCAGATCTAATTAAGAGGGAAAAGCGTTGTCGGCTTGTGCTTATAGCCAGTGCTCGCGTGAAGGAGCCTAATATACATGACTACGAGCCCAAGATCTTCTTCCCCTAGGCCCATAAAAGAAGATTAATTTTCTGAAAGATTAGGAACCCAAATAAATTTCTTCGATTTAAGAAATCACAATCATGAATGATACCTTCCGTCATTTCATCGTTACTCGGCCTATGGTCGTTATTCATAAATCTTCAAAAAAAAAAAAACTTTTATGGACTTTTGAGATAAGAAAATTGATGTCAATCTGTTCAGGCCAGTAACCCATGGAAGAGCAAAAGAGCACTATTGGAGACTGGTAGCATCTTCCAAGTCCAATACCAAACGTTTTTTTTTTATCCCTTCAGTAAAAAAAAAAAATTCCGCATAAACGAGTTAGTTGGACAATTTGTGTACCAGGAGCCAGATGGGGGTCTCGTCGCCCACCTAAATTGCAACCTTATCTGACAAATTCCAAGTACTTTTATTTGATTTGGAGGGTTTGACGGATAAAAAAAAGCGCGTTGCACCCTCAACGTGAGATGGTGTGCCAATGGGAGACCTAAACACCTCTCAAATGATTGCCTTTGCCACCATCCATGCATCAGCGAATTTAAGCTGTTCCAGCCGCAACCCAAATTCATTCGCTTTAACATTGTCTACCAAGTTACGTTTGGAAGGGCAAAAAAAGCGAAAGAAATTGGAATTCAATTGCCGTAGCAGCACTCACACGCACGTCTACACTCACCTAGGCCAGTCGTCAATTTACGGATTTTGGCACCGAGTCACACTTGCTTTAGCCAGTTAACTAAGTAAATTTGCGAATTGCGCCAAAACCGTGAAGCATATGTGGAAATTAGAGAGGAGGATTTTTTTACCACAGAAAAGAGCATTTAAGCAGCCAGTCACATCCCCGAATTGTACGGTCATCCACACATCCCTCATTAATTCAAAATTGAATTAGAGAGCGTATTTTCCACGGTATTAAACCTTTTGGTAGCACCATTCATTTCCGAAAAGTGTGCGCAGCCTTCCAGAACAGTATGCATAAAGAGGGCGCTGTTGAGCCTACTAAACGTGACTAAAACATTGAAAATCAATGAGTTTAAAATGAATGCGAGGTTTAAAAACCAAAAGACACATAGTAACCTACTGTATGTGTACCAATTTAACACATGGTCAGAACACCAACTAACGTTTCTAAATGCTCACGAAAAATTTATTATATTTTGTCAACTTGGTGTGAAAGTTGGTCAAACAGGACCTTAAAAAATATTGAAACAAACAGATACATTCAAGTCAAGTTAAACAAAGTTTTAAAAACTTATTTTTTCGACTGGGTTTACATACACGGAACAAGTTATCTGACAGCACTGTGATTTTCAATGTATTTTTCCCACGTTTTCGTTCTTGTGAGCGCAACCTGGCGAGGATTGTGTACCACGTGAACTGTTTGACATCCAGATCTATGTGTAATTCGAAACTGTCATTTACATTCGGGTTGAATGCAAAACAGCTTAATCTCTCTATTAACCATTTAACAGCCAGGCCTATGTGCAATTCGAAACTGCCGTTTACGGTCGCAGAACGCAAGACAGCTTAAGCCCCATTTTCTTAGCTGCGCATTTCTTGCGCTGGTGTAGGGCGCAATAAAAATTTTGATTGCAGGACCACAAACCATTACACGCTGCAGATTTCTATTTTCCTAGAAACTGAAAACCCGAGCGTGCGCTGCATTAAATTTATCTAGAATTTGCGTTTTAAACCCCTGGCTTGAGTTCAATCTTGCATTTTATAAGTGGTGTAAGTATATAGAACCGTAGCATATAAGCATCAATCACTCTTAATTCAATATATTCAAAACCAATCGTTTGATGAAATCTTCGTTATGCCGATTTAAGCCTAATATAAAAAAGTTGTATGAAAAGTGGCTTCAAATTACCTGAATTGGTCCGTATTAATTTTCCCACACTTTAGTCCTAAATGGATTGATCCCGGGCCCCCAATTCAATGACAGGTCGGGATCAGCAAGACGGTGGATTATCGGCCGCCATTGTTGCTGCGTGCTGCGTATGGACCCGATCTGAGTCGGTCGTACTTTCGCGCAGTGCAGGAAACGGCAGCGTTAAACGTGGTGCGCAGTCTAGGAAAATAGGCGCATTGATTTTCCCATGTTGGGTCCCCAGCGCAATACGGCTACTGTATTGCGCCCTTCACTTGCGCAGCTAGGAAAATGAGGCTTTAATCTCTTTATTAACTATCGACAGCCAAGCCTATGTGCAATTCGAATCTATCGATTACATTCGCGTTGCACATAAGACAGCTTATGTCAGGTTTATGGCGCCTGATCATAAAGGTGTATACATGTATGTACAGAGTAATCCAATAAAAGTGAGAACATCTCCTAAAATGTAATTTAATCCCATAAAAGTAGTTTAACTATACCCATACTAGATTAAAAAGTTTACTGATTTACTTATTTACATATGTAGCTACATGACGTCATTATTTCGACTATTTCCAGTCGCCATTTTTAATTTTTAATCAGCCCACTGCTTTTTTAAAATTTGTACAATCAACTTTCTTCGTCAGGAGAATGTTAACTTCATCGAGCCAGACATGTGGCCACCGAACAGCCACAGATTTATACCCAGTAGATTATGTTATATGGGGTGCTTTACAAGAAAAAGTCTACCTTCGGCGAAAATTTACCACAGTTGAGCAGCTCAAGTTGGCAATAATCGAGGAATGGCGAAATATGGGGCAACGTTTCATTGACAGAAGCATAAACGAGTGGCGTCGACGCTTAGAAAAAGTCGTTGAGAAGCAAGGAGGACACATTGAACATGATTTCTGATTAGCTAAATATTTTGCAAAAAAATGTAAGATTTATAATTAATTAAATTTTATTTTGAAATAACTCATATGCTATGAGATGTTCTCATTTTTATTGGCCCACCCTGTATATCTCGCTAATAGTTTTAGCCTGCACAACAATTGACGGTTCCTTTACGATTACGCATCATAAACGTGGCATGCCGAATGGCGATGCGTCTTTTGGAACCCTCGCATCATTTATGACTCGTAATCGTAAAGGAACCGACAATCGTCGTGCATGCTGAAACTCAAATAGCGAAATATAGCTGCACGATCGATTACGATACCGCATCATAGGCTTGTCAAACTGTCTTTTAGCGAAGGGCGATGCATCTTTTGGCACACACGCATTCGATGCATAACCGTTAAAGTAAGATCAATTGACCGTGCAGCTATATCTTGCTATTAGAGTGATTGCACTGTCGATTGGTCTTACCTTTAAGATTCGGCATTGTAAGCCAAAAATATGCATACGCAGGTGCCAATTAAAAAGACTCATCGTCATTCGAATAAGACAGTGCTGTCGATTTAACGACTCCCTGCTTTATCTTGCTATTAACGCATTTTTTACATTAAAAATTCCAATATTTTGTTCGAAATTGAATCAACAAACTAAATTAAAATTTGATAGATGAATAAGTTTCATGAGGCTGACCTGATCACAAAATTTGAGATTTCTAGGATGTGTGAAATTAGGTTAAAAACGAGCTCAAAAAGGTTGAAACAATCAACCATATACTTTCTCATCAAGTTAAATAAAAGGTTTTAATTAAAAAGAGATCATAAAGCAGCTCAGTATAGACTCCGAAAACTGAACATCTGTTTGCCAGTGCTGAAAAAAACAACTAAAACTATTGTTTTATTCCAATAAATTTGTGATTAAAACAAACCTGCTTGCAAAATTATTATAAAAAATGATTCAACCTGCTTTTGTCAACATGTTCATGAAAGATTTTTTAAACTCATTCCGCCGTTAATTAACAAGACTAATTATTCTTGCTCGTTATTCACTATTGCTGTAAATTACAATTCATATGTGAGGGGAAGAGATTTTTTTATATAATAAAAACCTATCTAGATTGAATTAACTTCATGCCAGTATCGAAATCGGATAATGATGCAGGAACTTCATGAAAACATCGAGAAAACGATGTAGGAAATTTACACGTCATTGAAGCTAAGTACTTTTAATCATGATTAATACGGGACGCATATGGAGGGACTTAATTACATATGTATAAAGTAATTAGCTTTTTCAAATAACGCGAAAGACTGGGTCACACATTGAAAGCGATGGTATTCAAGGAGATTTCCCTAAGAGTTTCACAGCTTATACAAGCGTTATTTTTTAATATATAGGAAGGCATGGAAGTCTGCTATGCTTTTAATAATCCGGCCAGTATTTGCACATTTTGAAGAAAAGATATTCACGTTTCCTGGGCAACGTTTCAAGATTTTGTTGGTTTAAAAAAACTTCCAATAAAAACCTACTTACGAACTAAAATATTTTATTAGACATACCTCATGCAAAATACAAGATTTGGACGGATTATATATTGTATGTTTTTATTGTGCATGTGAAAGATCTAAAATAAGCTTTAACCATTATTATGTATGGTATGTTGGCCCTCCAAAAGTGGAAAATGTTGAAAAACATGCAAATGTTTTGGTATAATACGCGATTAAAATTCTTATATTTTCCCAGAATAGCAAGTAAAATAGGTGTGCTGATTTTCAAACTTGAAAAATATATTGAAGCATAATTAACATTAGTTAACCCAGTTTAAAATTTATAAATAAAGGATGGATACATAGTGTCTGAAGAGTTAAATATTTTGGAAAATGTAAATGTAATTACAGGTTGTTGAATGGAGACATCAAAGACTGACACCATTGTAATATCATCATTAGAGCTTTGTAGACACTATGCATAATATTGGTCATAAAAATTGAATTAATATCATCTTTTGAAAAATAAAGTACTCTTAATAAATTAAAGCTATAGTTTCATGACCATTATGCTGAAATTATAGAGACCAGATTAATTGAGGCATCTCTGAGTTGCTATCATTTTACAACCTTTTTATTAATAAATTAAAAATATTTCGTCATTTTTATTAAAATACAATCATTAACGTAAGTCTGACACCTTGGCTATCATTAGCCCCGGGCCACACTAGCTAACCTCAAACAGGACATCGAATGGAGGACTTTCCATAAGAATACTGCGCCTGCGCATGAACATAGCGCCAGTGGTGACGAAATTTGTAACCCCTACTAACTAGATAGAAAAAATTTCCGTAGATAGCGCCACCGCTTATGGAAAGTCCTCCATTTAATTTAAATTCTAGAATTACAAAATTTGCTCATTAATATCTTGTGCGAAAATTCTTTTTTAATTAAATGCCTTGTTTGAGGCTAGCCAAACGCGCGTTTCCAGCCTATAGTGTGGCCTGAGGCCAAGTTATTTTTATCCCGAAAATTTGCATATTTAAAAGTCTTGGTTTGCTGCATAACCTTATTCGTATTTGCAGAATCAATCGCTAATAATAGTAATAAGATGTCATTTTAAATAACCTTTTCAAAAGCACCTCACCATGTAACATCATAATGGAAACATTTGCATAATAATTAAGACTCCAGCTTTTCATAATGTCGCGTGACGAATTTGCAACGATGTTTAAATTGATTAAACAAGTAGGAAGTAAAGGAGTTTGCCAAAAAAAAAAAAAAAAAAAAAAAAAAAAATGGTAATAAACTAAGCCTCTGACCACAACAAATGGCACACGACCAAACCTCATTGCGTGATTGGAAGAAACACCATCTAATTTCCTGTATTTGTAAAGACTATAATTTGCAGACAGTCACCCTTAAATTCCCTTTTGCAATTCCTCCCAACTCTACAAACTGTAGTTGTGCAACCGTTTAATTGAATTTTTACGAGAATAACATTGTTGCATTAATCGAGTTTCTCACAACAAGTGTGTTTTGTATGGGAACAAGTCGTGGATATTTTACCAAAATATCTCCATGTCGAGGAAAATTAATGAAAAAGAACTTTGATGGAGGTATGTTGCAATGGAAGTAGAAAAACGTAAAGTTAAAAAAATAATGGGGAAAAAAAATAGAAAATAGCTCGAATGCGAAACTTAATTCCTTCGGGGATAAATTGAAAGATAAGATTTCCTCGCAGAGTAAATTACTTTAATTTCAAATCGGAATCAATTATTTAGAAGTGAGAGGAAAGGGGGTCCCATTGTTCTTTTTTTATATTGATTCCGTTATACTGCGAGGATGTAATATTGGCCCTGCAGATACAGATTTTTTTTCTTCCAAAACATCCCTGTGGAAGTATCAGTTCTTTAAAGAAACTAACCGAGTTAAAGGCAGGGACCCGTGAGCTGATCCAATTGATGATGGTAGAAGTGGCAAAAAAGGACGCTGAACCCAAGCTTATCACCTAAAAGGTTAATCGTTCAAGCTAATTATTGATGATCGAGTTCATTAATTAACAGTGCTGACAGTGCTCTGGAGAGATTCAAGAAGTTACATCACTTTTATAAGATTACTTTCTAAAAAAAAGTAACCACTTTTTCAAGACCTTTCTTAAGTCAAATTTATATTCAGGAATGGTAGAAAATATAGTCAGGTTTATTGGATGATATGTTGACTTGAGGGTGAAAGTTATGTTGCCATACTAAATGTGCATGTACACCAGGTTACTTTTGCTGCGCAGCCGATTATAAAATTAATTAAATTAATTAAATTACACAAGGTTGAGTATGAAGTTACCCAACTACATGTATGAGTTTATTATAAACAACACAAGCTTCACATTTACCCAATTCTGGGCATATTTTAACCAAAACCTATGTTAATAACTGTGGCCCAACGTTGGATAAATTTAACATACATGTACATAACACTCAATATTAAGTTAGATTTGAGTTGAATTTTAACCCAACGTTTTCAGTGTGTACTGTACTGTCTAGTCTTGGCTTGCGTTAGTCTTATAGAAGCCGTGATAAACTGCTTTATGTCTGGTAAAACCAGTCAAAAGGTTGACAGTAGAGGCCACTGATAAGACATTGATTATGTTGCTTTATCAACTAGACAGAGAAATCTGGTCCAAAAGCTTCACTTCTGGTTTATTAAATCGTTGCCGTATGCTCAGCTAAGTTAATGGGATATATCACATGCTATTAGAACCAGTCACGTAATAGGACCAATTGAGCGAGAACCGAACAACATGCATAAACTCTTAAGCTACATTTAATGGCACCAATCGTATAATAGAAGCACATAATGTGGTCCTTGGACCCAATGCAATGCATTTTTCATATTTCCCTTTTCTAAATTGCTTTATGAATGCAAGACTGTGATATTTCTGGCCATTACAAGATTTGGCGAAAATGCAACAGCACTTTTAGGCTCGATGAAAAACGTCAATAAAATGAAGCAAACATTTTCTGATACACGTTTACGAATTTCCATCCTCGTAATGCCATGTAAATCTCTCGCCACCGGCTTATTAAAAAAAAACTGCCACAAATTCGTGCGGTATTAGGGGCGGTTTTTAAAATTAATTCCACTCCGGTACTTGCAAGAAAAATAAATTCGATGCAAATGTCAAAATTCGACGTTAAAGCGAAGAAATCCGAAAAAAATCCCGAAGTTAAATGTTAGCAAGTACACTTACAACTATAGCACTATATTTTCTCAATAAATAAACTAGTGAAAGCGGTGAAGGGCGCCTGAAGTATACACATGGAAATTGCAAGACGAACCATATGTACTCCTCGTGCAAGACATTTGGCGCATACCAGCGTCAAAGCCTACTTAAATTAATTAAATTGCTTACCGCAAATAAAGTATGGCTATACGCTATACTACTCGAATATTAATTAATGCAAGTGCTGGAGCTTGAGGAGTGATGGATATTCACGGAGACTGTGTCTTGCACATGAGAAATCTCTTTTGGAGGCCCATAAGGGGGATATTTGTGCCATCTTACCATCATTCAAGTCACGTGCTATGCTGCAAATTCACACCCGTTATCATAACAATTGGCTAGGGTCGCAGAAAGTCAGAATTCATTGCATGTTTGCTTGTTGATAATAGTGATTTTTGGAACCTTAATGACATTATTAGTATATTAGTAAAATGAATTTTAACAGTTGAACCATGTATTTCGAATGCCTTTTTCAGCTAAATGCATATGCTAACTTATTTAATCACTTCATCTGCAAGATGAACTTTGATAATGTTTCATATCTTTAGCACATTATTCAACATACGAGCGTTTTACATTCTAAAAATAACCAAGTGAGGCCCCTTTAGAGGATACACAGGCTAATTTTGGCTAGCATAACCAATGGAGAAATCTGCCAGAGATAATTTAACACAAAAAAGTGCTACAAAATTTGATGTCTCCTTTACTTTGGCATAAAATTTTTAAATCGTTATTAAAAGTTTATTTCAAAGTAAATGAGACATCCAATTTCGTAGCACTTTTTTGTTAAATTATCTTTATTGGTACATGTGTTTACTTGCAAACTTATGGCAGATTTGTCCATTGGTTATGATATCCAGTAGACCCTTATTAATAATAAGATTCCATGAATATTATGAGATCTTAACTTGAGACCGTACTATAATAATAAGAACATGCTAAACAAGATTTATAATTTTCAATTTAGATATATATAGAATGCTCCACAATATCATCAGCATTGTGATATCGTACATGTACAATGAAATTTTCATTACTGATAGCAAAATTGCAAATCAACCTGTAGCTGTTATGTTCAGCACAAGACCACATTTTAAATTATTCCAATATATTTGACTTTCAACTTTGCTGGGGCAGTAGCGTACTATTTGCATTATCTAATGAATCATTAAATAACGTGTTGTCAAACAACACCATAGTCACCAACAAAGCAATCGATGAGAGAACAGCTGATTTTGTCTTTTAACCCACATTCGGCTATACAGAAACAATCGTACAAATAACCTTGCCTATAGATAGAATTTTAAATTTTAATAACTAAAACCCAAATAAATACAACGTTGATCCAAAAGTCCAATTAATATTTCATTAATACCCCCATTAATATCAATATAAAACAATTTTCCCCAAAGTGGTCCATTCCAGCCTGCAAGGGGTCCTTGGCAGTGAATTAAAAGTTTAGGGAAAGGGGTTTCAGCACGACTACCAATATCCTTACAAAAAAACCGATTGGAAAGCACTGTCCAAGGAGATTTAAAGTTGAATCAAATTGAAACCAATTTTTATTTAATGAAATTTGTGCTTTTAAAGCATCAGGTTCATACCCCCCATTAAATTATAATGTGAACAGTTTTGTGATTAGAAGCATTGAATTTTTGTGCTTGTTAATTTTACTAGATTTGCATTTTATGTCATTTTAATAAATGTATATCTGTTTATAAACTCAACTTTTTAATTTTAAAATTGTCCACTCTACAGTAAACCCAATCAAAGTCAGCTAATAAAACAAGTTTAAAGTTGATGAATTTGTAAAAAATCAATATTAGGAAAGCATGCATGGGTCTACCGAAAACAGAAACAATCGGCAGGGGATCCACAGGACTAAAAGTTATAGGGGACCCTTGTTTTAAAGCATCAGGTTCATCCCTCCCAATAAATTTTAATGGGAATATTTTAGTGATTAGAAGCATTCAATTTTTGTGCTTGTTAATTTTACTAGATTTGCATTTTATGTCATTTTAATCAATCAATGTAGACTTATAACTGTTTATAAACTTAACATTTTTTATTTGAAACTTGTCCACTACAGTAAACCCTATCAAAGTCAGCTTATAAAACAAGTTTAAAGTTGATGAATTTGTACAAAATCAATATTAGGAAAGCAGGGAGTCAACCGAAAACAGAAAAAATCGGCAGGGTTTCCACTGGACAAAAACGTTTAGTGACCGCTGATATAAAAGTTTGTTTCCAAACTACATTTCCAACCTCACACAACCAAAATTTGCAACGCAATCCCGTCCCCTGATTGGTTGGCTCCGATCATGTGATCGAGAAGATCCAATCAGAGGACGGGAGTGGGTTGCTAATTTTCGTTGTATGAGGTTGGAAATGCGGCCACTGGTCAATGTGAAAATGGCCGCCATTTTCGTCAGATGCACTCTCTGTTCATTTTCAGTTAGCAGTCATTTCGATTAACGAAACCCTGCATTGAACTATTGATGCAGACTGAAAACATACAAGTTGTCGGTATAACCTCGGATTCAAAGCACCATTAGCAGCCCATTTGGCCCGTTTACCAGCAGCACAAATGGCACGATAAAAATGGGCGCAAATTTCAGAGAAATCAATCGCAACTGCCTAGACTCGATCATTTTCTGGCTATTCGCCGAAGCCCGCAGCAAATGTCGTGAAAGCAGGATGATGCCGTTCCGAAATGGGTTTGGGGCTGGCTTTTAGAACCCTTCCAAGTGCCGCTTGCTTAAATAAACCATTTTGAACAGGCTCACTCGTGTTTGTTATTGCACTTGTTCGACTTCGATCCTGTCAATAGTATCGACAAAATTGGCATTTGAAGCGTTGCATCTCGGGATAACAGATGGTTGCAGCTTTGGACTACTTGCAAGCAGCCATGGGATGGTTGCTGCTATCATATACTAACCCTCTAAATCTGCAATTAATTTATCTTCAAGAGCCCACTCGACACATGCAGATGTTGATTTGTTCGCTCTTTTCCAATGAAGCTTGCTGATGGACAAGGTTAGGACTAAGTGACAGGAGACACGGGATCGAAGGGCACCTCTACTATCGAGCGCTGGAAACCTATATGCCGACAGCTTGTGCAATTTCCACTCCAAATTAAGTTCATATTTGGTCCTTGGAAGGCATTTTTCACAACCTAAGAAGTTGGAACATTGAGATTCCAGAGTTGCGAGGATGCAATTTCGAATCTGGTGAAAGATTGTCAGGCAAAAGGGAAATCCTCCTTACAGATTGAAAAACTCGACAAAAATTCCTGAAATTCAGTCCGAGCTTTATTCACAAGCTTTATCTTTTCAGTGACCTGTTATTCAGAGAAACCAAAAGTGGAATTGTGTTTGGAAGTGCTTCAAAGAGCTGATTTATTGAACGAAATATTTCATTTGTTCAGTTAGGAGTGAACTGGAAGATGGAAGATGCCAATGGAAAATGGTGTTTCATTTCAGACATACTTTAGATACAATCTCAAAATTGTAGAGAAATTACAATTTAATTCTTTTGAATTTATCATGTCATTTATTGCTTTGAAAACATGCTTCTTTAGTATGCTTTGTTAGAGTGAAATCTCATAATATATGTGCTACTCACAAAATCCCACTATTCAGGGATTCCACAGAAATGAAAAGAAACTTCCCTGACTTTACTAGGTTTTGAAATATTTTTTTCCTGACCACCTTTAATAAAGAAATGAAAACCACCTTTCCTTATTTTCAGCAAATGTGATACTACACTTTGTAGCTGCCTTCAAATGGCTAGTGTGCAATTTTATAACTAACAAATTGTTTTTTTTCCCTGTTTCAGTGGCTACTTTCAATTAAAAAAATTTAAATCTCACCCACAGTCCAGCATACCCCCTTGAGGATTTCAGTTCAACAACTGCAATACTTTCATGTTGAATTTCCCTTACTTTTCCAGGTCTTTCCATGTCTGGGGGAACCCTGCTATCTTATATAACCCTGAATCCTATATAATGGGAGAACCCTAGCTGTTTTCTTATATACAGTATAACACAGAATCCTATAAAATAAAATTATTCTCTTATTGGGATCTCATTTGGTCATATTGTCTCACTAAAGCCTCATAATTAGAAAAACATCCATCTCATCAATTCGTTGTAAGAACATTTGGCATTTTTCCCTTGGGAAACAAGTATCCAGAAATATTTTTGTATGCTACTAAATGTATACATGTACAACAGTTGTAATGTAATGTGCGAGAAAAAAAAACATCCAGCTTAAATTTCTCAATGATACCATACATTATTCAAATGTGCATTTTTCATTCATATTCATCGGATGAGAATATCAAATTTCTCAAACAATAGCATCCTGCATAAAAAAGAACGTTCGACCACTGTCCATAGCATTGGCAAGTTGCCAGTTTGGTTTCCAAGAAAAACGACAGTAGTGCTGACAGTTAGATTGTGCATGTGTACAATACATAATTTATCACTTGTTGAAATAAAGGCATCAGAGACCAATAATCGGTACATCTGGACAATGGCTAAATTAGATTGTTATGTAGGCTGGTCACACACTGGACCCATATTATAATACAATCGTCTACAATATCGAAAATCAGCATGCATTCTAAACCGTTAATTACTGATCAGCGGGTCAACATATTGATTTTTTTTTCCTATAGAGTGGGTCAGTTGTCATATAAAGGTAATTTTTTTGAACGAATTGCAGCGTTAAATAACCAGAAAAATAATAACACCTTTCATTACATCACAAAATGAGAGGATGTTATCAGATAAGACATTATCTATCCTGTAAAATCTAGCCTGTTGTAAGCTATAAATTTTTGGACAAATTCCATTAACTAAAAATTCTGTACATTGACATGGCAGCTAAATTCACATAAATTTGATATGTCAAAAAGCCAATATTTTCAAAATGATAAAATTTACATATGGTTTCAAGATTACTAAATATTGAAGTTGTTTGCATGCTCAGTTGATTTGCTAGGATCTCACGAGATTATAGTAATACCATGGGAAATTGAATAAAATCCATTATTATTATTAGTAAACAAAAATGTTCTTTTAAAGTAATATAGATCATTTCAAGGATGTAATGTATCACAGGTATCCAAATACCTAGACAAGTTCTCCTTTAATATTCCAAGTATGCCTCTTACCGGTGCATGTCTGTATATTATCCTCATAAAACTCATTTAAACTCCAAAATAATGTCAACGTCAATTTCGATATGGCTTTCTCCGTCGCCCTTCCGACCATCGTCTGTTATATGGAAATGCATTTCATTACAATAAACGTCATTCATATATGCAAAAGACATCTATGTATAAAAGATTAGCTTCGGTTTTGCCGGAATTTTATAACCCAAATAATGGATTTTAATTAATTCAAGTACATGTTCATATACGAGAGAAGATAGGTAAAATCTGAATGCATTACATGCCTTACCAGTCTTAGCTAAGATTTGATTGCCATGCATACAAATTATTGTTATTTGCAATAAGGCTCTACGACAAACAAACGCTGTCTATTATGAAAGCAATTAGACAAAAGAAACTGGCAGTATTTTATTAAAAAGGTTTTTGTGTTCATTTTACACTTTTAAAACTGATGAGAAAGCATGTTTTTAGAAAAATTGTATTGAGCTACAGCAAAACCTGTGAATAACACAAACCATTGGGACATAAACCAAAAGGTGTGCTATTTTGAGGAAAATGTTTGAACGTCCTTTTTGAATTGCCCCTTTTCTAAATGGTAAATGTGCATCTAATGTTAACTATACAGTATATGCACTTATGCTCTATTCCTTTGACCTTTACACCCCTCATGCTGTTGAAACAAGTGGAAAATAATGTTTAAAGAGGGAGTTTCCCAGTGGATCAAATTTCATTGCATGCTTTGGTTATCGCTATTCGCAGGTAAAATCGTCATTTTGTCCCTGTAGCACCTATTACATATTTCACAGGGTTTGCACTACTTCGATGCAATTTTGTAGTAAGACTTATAACATCTATCCTTGCCCGCTGAGTTATCGCTTTTTCCAGGGTCGTCGTGATATAGAGTTTGCTATTCAAAGGGTTTGCTGTACTTGCTAGGACAGGTTTTTAAAACCTTTTATTTAACTTGGGTTAATTTATCTGTTTGTATGAACATCTTCGAGATCCTTTTTGACCAACTTGAACGCGTCCTACAAATCTCAAATTTTTTGTACACATCAGCACATAATAAGGGGTAACGTTCCTTCTTTGAATTGGATGGTCTAAATAGGCCAATGCACTTCAAAGTGCCATTCTGCGGCCTTCCTAGTTGGTAGTGTGTATGGTTGCTCGAGAGCTCCATGTGAAAGGTTTTACCCGGAAAAACGAAGGTTTTTTTTCCACTATATTATTTTCAATCCAATTTTAACATTATTAAATTAGAAGTTGAAAAAAGAAATACATCGTATTTTATAGATATACTGTACATGTATTCTAGATAACAAGATACCAGAAGAGTGGCTATAAGAACTTGGATGACACTGAAGTGCTTCAGTTCTTTCGCATAAGCTTTCAATATTAAGGGTATCCATATCATATTAAGCAAGTGTTATAAAGCAAGATTCCTTATTGATTTCGTCGACTTCATGACGTTTAATCGATCAACAACTTGGCGTTCTCAGAATACAAGATTGAGAGAGTTGAACCAGACATTTCAGTTTCTCACATTATTTCCAACGCTACCAACCCCCACTATAAATGCTTTAAAAATATAGAATTTCCCCCATATAGTTCTAAATTTCATTTCATGTTGGACTGAGCATGAGCAAATGAAATTCAGTATTATTTTCAAGTGTAGCCAACTATAGGGCTCATATATTGCAAGTTCTAAGAGTGCCTGCTAGATTACAAACATGTAAGATTTTGCATAATCGAGCAAATATTTGCAGATATCTAAAAGCCTAGACAGAACAGGAAAAGTGGGTTATATCCAGTCTCGAAACATTATTTAATTCTTAGAATACTTTGACAGAAACTTCGATTTCTTTCTTGGCAACTCCAGTTATTTTTTTGACACGAAAATGCTTTTATGCACAGAAGGTAATTTTAATGATGTATCGAAATTGATTCTTTTTTATCTCAAATGTAAAAACAAAGGTTTTTCAGAAATCCTGTGTAGAATCCTAGGTAGACAAAATAAAAATTCTCACAGTTAGCAACGTTACCATGGATTTTCTTCATGCAATTCGGACTTCTCAAATCTTGCAATTTCGCATAATTAGTTCTTCCTGCAGGACTGAATTAATTCAGCAGATTAAACGCTTTAACTAAATCACTTATCAGGAAAATGTATTCGATTGAATTAATCATCTTCATTTGCTATGATAATTTTATAAATATATTAATGAGTCCCATAAGAATTACTTGGTCAATTAGAGAATCCACAATACATAAATTGTTTTTAATTAAATGACAATTTATTTTACTTATTTTCATCACCATGTTGTAATTTTAAATTTACCAAAACAAACAATCCAAAATTATGATACGAAAATAAACATTACCTATAGTTACATATGATCAAATTGATGCTAATAATGATTAATTTGTTGTTTTAGCGGTTATATTATGATAAACATTGGTAGGTTCTCTTGCTCTAAACCCTAAATATTGTTTTGTAACATTACTATGTGCAACAATAAACAAGTACAAATAACATTCCGAATTAATTTTGCTAAATACTTTAAAATCAATAAAGCAATTAAATATGTATATCTAAGTACACTGTTATTACTATCTCGCTTAAATAGGGAAAATACACGTTGTGTAAATAAAATTATCGCAGTGGCACACAACAAACACGTTTTTTTTCTGTTCTATAAATATAATAAGAAAAACATTACTCTAATAATTCTAATCATATCCAAATATTAGTAAGAGAAAGGGAATTACATTTTATACACAACGACCGAAACTGCTCAAGCTTATATATTGGTTTTTAATTTAATCCACAACAATAAATGTGCAAATGTAATGAGCAAAAGGGCCACATCTTAGTAATCAATGTCTTTTAAGAGCAAACAACTTCTTGTTTATGGTATTTTCTTTGCTAAAATGAGCAACTTAAGGTATCGATTCATTAATTGTATTTTTTCCCATTCCAGACGGCTTGAATTCTAGTATTAATAATATTGCAGGTTTGAAGTCCCAAACATCCTTTAGCTTGCTGCTTTCCAATAACAGTTGCAATGTTCAAGAAACGGTCGACACAAAAACTTTGAAAATACATCTATCAGCTTTTGTTCATTTCTTATATGCAAAATGTTGAAGAATCACGAGTATACCAAAACCTGTAACTAGCTCAAGTGATTGGAACTAAACGAAATACTCAGTTATTTGGATGGATATTGCAAGTTGAAGGTTGATCTAAACTGATGGCCATACACACAGTGTCGACTGTGACTATATTGCTGTTTCCATTGTTATCGCTATATATCGAGGTCCGCTATTTACAGGTTTTGGTTTACTTTCAAACAAGAGCCCTGGAAAAGACGAACAAGTCGCTGTATTTTTTTAAACTTTCATGTACATTTAAATTTAAATAGCAATGTTTTTTTTATATTATACTGTAACTGCTTGTACAAAAACCTTTAAATAGCGAATATTTGGTACTATGAATTAGTTATCAGGCCTCAAAATGGATTGTAAAGAATTTCTTCAAGGTACAAATTTTGGTACAAATTCTGCGGCGCTGCCTAACCCGCCCCTAACCCAAACTAACCTATACGGTACGAAACATTTGGCACCGGATAGGTTAGTT
>JAQGCC010001940.1:0-20612 GCA_034698905.1 Xestoiulus laeticollis | reverse complement strand
GTTTTTTAAGCCGTTAGAAGGCTGGTATGCGAACGGAATAACGCAGAAACGTATGCGGTTTAATATAATAGGATAAATAAGCACGTCATGAAATTTGAAGTCGAATGGATAAGGTCTGCTTTACAATACAGCGCATGCGCAAGTGTAGCGCAAAAAAAAAATCAAAATGATTTCATACTACATGTATTATCCTAAATTCTCCCAAAGCTTCATTTTGGTATCATTATTAGATCACTAGATAAGGTTTACTTCTGATGTAGCTCTGTGCTAAACCATGTTTCTACTTCCTAGGAAAATTCAACTTTTTACCATATGGTGGCGCTGCACGTAACATGGACTTCCTCCATTCCCCAAATGTAATCCTACGGCGGCGCTTCATTTACATCACGTGTTCAGTGGCCAGAAAGCAAAGGCACTTCATGGAAAGGCCGTCAGTAGGTGCGCGTTAAGGTTGCCTTCACTTTTCCTTGTGATTTGCAAGTTTTTATCCTCTTTAAATATGGCTTAAGTCACGCATTTTATTCACTTGCGTGCAAAGATCCTGATAGGAATTTGTCCGATTATAATTTCGTCTAAGACAAGTGTTTCTGATCAGAACTGGTGTGTCGAAAATTATCTGCATGTAATATCCAACTTAAAAAGAACGCAACCAGAATTAGCTCTGTTACTTATAAAAAAACACTAGTTCTGACTTTTTTATATAATAAAACTTCATTTTTTTGTGTATATATATTAGCAGTTGCATTTCTGTTAGAATACTTTCCATTCAGAATGAAGTATTTTTATGACAATTTTGGTTTATTTTTTAAAGCCTTCCTTGACGACACTATAGATGATCATAGATCACCTTATATCAGCTATGCTTATGCAATATTCCCTGAAATTTGCAGATTTTGAACGGAGAAAATAGGCATGTAGTTAATTAATTTGCAAATCTTCTAACGATTCTGGTACATCGCAGGCTCATTAATATTCGCCTATAACTTAAAATCAACTAGAAATTTGTGAAATTTGGGTTAAGGAAATTGTGGATTAAATTATAGGTTTTGCGTGATGAACTCAATTAATGGATGACTTTTTATACAATATATATATGGTTGTTGAATTAAAGGAAAAATGAAAATTATTATCTGACAGAATCCACTTTTTCTACTTATTGATTGGTATAATTAAAAGTATTTTAGTCAACATTCGATATTAATATACAGGAAGTAGATCTGTGGGAAGGTTAAGCATGTTAGCGAGCTATTAAACAGGCTTTTTATTACAGGGAAATGCGAAATTAACATCGAGGGAGTTTTAGAGACGTTGGTTGGTGAAAATTTGAAACGTGGATGAATCCTCAAACCGGACATCCTCAGAATATGGAGAAAAGAAGCTATAGAGAAACCGGATAGAGCACAACAGGGGTGAATGAGACAAGATAAAATACATTAAATTATGTGAAAGCATATTGGTTTACATTATACGATCTGTGTAATATACATGCTAACAGTGTCAATATAAGCGAATTTAGTAAAAGTTTAAAGTCAATGATGTGTTCAATTTGTCATTTCAAAAAACACGTTAAATAATATTTACTTATACTATAGGGATATTCAACAATTTTAAATGTTGACCACAAAACATAGTACACAAAAACTGGTCTTGTGCACGAGGCAAGTACATAATACAATTAATAGGGGATATACACAACGGGCCATTATGCCCAAAAATCACCATGCCACCACATGGTCACCATCTTGGTGGGTACCATGCCCTAGGTGTACGATATATACAGGGTGTCTTAAAAGTTAGACAATGGTACTCAAAATACAAATTTGATTATAATAACAAAATAGTTTAATGTTTTTGAGAAGTCAATTTGCTCCTGGAAAACTTAAACGCCAAGCACCATAGTAATGTGGTGCAACTTCGTAAATTCAATTCCAAAGTCACCCAAACCAGGGTTAAAAAAAGGTTTTAAAAAATAAACATGAACGCGCATTTTTTTGTGATAAAACATACGAAGTTATTTGGGCTGCAACCCGATATTCTGCTATAATTTATGCATTGTGAAATATCTACGGTTCCCCTAATTTATGTCTGGAACCAGCATAAAACATCACAACAAAATTTTCCATGCAGAACAAATTCTACAAATTTAAAACTATAAAAACCAAAGCATTTCATCAGGATTGAGATGAATGATTATTTTCTTCCCCTAGTTTAAGCCAAAAATAACGTTTCTTTCTATTTACAAAACAAATCTATGCATTCAGCGAAATTTAGGCATTCGTTGTATGCTGAACACACCACATATATAAATTTAGCTTAATATGCTCATAATTCACATTTCTGAAATTCCTTCAACGCTATGTCAATGCACGACGACATTTTTTCGTGTCGAGGAGGGACGATGTTAACATGTTTTACATCAATAAATAAACATTGCCATGATGAAAACTTCACCGTTTAAAAGGCGGGAGTGGCAAGCTATAGCTAATAGTACAGGTACAGTAACCATGCACACAACGCACGCAGTCAAATGCCTTAATTATTTAAGTGTTCAGAGGCAGCTTCATGTATTGTTTATTTCCATATAATTCGCGTAGTGATGAATTTTTTAGCAGACACGAAATCCGATATGCATGAGCAAAGCAAATTGTCATATTAACAATTAGCATGTCATTTGTACAATTGTTAGAGCAGTTTCAGTCAACAGGATAATTTGCAAGGCATGCTGATTTCGAGTTAAATTTTATTAGTATACATACATACTGGTAGCTTTATTTTGTAATTGAATAAGTACATATATGCATGGGTCAATGCACTAGACAGTGCTCTATTGTGCAGACAAGCCATGCAAATATACTACTATCCTAGCTTTTCTGATGAAGTGATTTTTAAATGAAACATTTGAACATTATTTAGTTTTAACATTTTTTTTTTCGTGAAAAACTTTTTAATATATCCATTTCGATAGTTTGGTTTAATTTCCTTGAAATTTCAATTAGTTGTCAGATGTTTAAGTTTATGGCCCTTACTGTTACATTACAATAAAACTTAGGTTTTAATGATGATTAGCCTCCATTATGTCAAAATTACTAGATATAAACTATATACACTAAAACGTTAAGTTAAAAATCAATACAATATTGAGTGCTATCCGGACATACTAAACATTATGTTAACATTGGGTTCAAGTTAAGTGAAACAACCAAATGTTGGGTTAAAGCTACTAAATGTTAATTCACAGTTATTAACACAAGTTTTGGTTAAAATATGCCCAGAATTGGGCAATTGTGATGTTTGTGTTATTTATAATCAACTCATGCATAATTGGGTAACTTTATTAAAAACAACACAAACCTCACACTTACACAATTCTGGTCATATTTTAACCACAACCTCTGTCAATAACTGCGACCAACGTTTGGTAGATCTAACCCAACATTTGGTTGTTACACTTAAATTCAACCCAATGTTAACCCAATGTTGGTATGTCTATATAGCACTCAAAATTGGATTGAATTTTAACCCAATGTTTTAGTGTGTAGTCCGTTTAAAAATCTTCGGGGTCAAATACACCTTAGGTGTTCATTAGTTTTAAAAAAACAAGGTGGTAACTAGCGGACGACATACACAAATGTTTCAACAAAACTATATACAAATCGGTTGTTTATTCATGAAAACGGAAGTATTCTTGACTTAATCCAATTCGTTGAAAATGCATAAAACAGAAGCATTTTCCAATTGGTCGTCACTGCAGGTATATTGGTTTACGACTATCTTAATGATCCTCTCAATTGCTCGATAATCGAGCTCAATCCATGCACGATGAGCTTTTCCAATAGTTTCCCAAACTCCAGGGAGTCAAATTCTACGCTTAAAATCGGGTGATCAACGCCTGCCTAGCATCACAAAATGAAAAGCTTCTTAATTTGCTTACAGCGACAATATTGACGTCATTACCCCAGTGGGCTCTTGGGAGAGAATGGAATTGCTCCAGAGGGCTCCATTAACATTTGGCTCCTGAAATCCTTAAATTAAACGCGATGGCTTCTACCCGATTTCTCGGGTGTGCCACAAAATCATCATCATTTTGGTCATCAAAAAGCGTGATGTTTGACACCCCCTAATGGCAGAGCCCTTTACCACCACCACCAAGACCATGCATGTATTATTGGCAAAAGCACGCATGTGCATTATGCAGTGCACGTATTGAATGGGCAGGCGGAATCCACTATCGACGACAGGGTACATCCCTGAAAACTGGAACATATTTATCGGAAAAGGCGTGAATGCAAAAGGTACGAAAAGGCAATTTTAGGGGAGAAAAAGCATCCACTCTACGTAATTAGGTGACCACCCTACTGAAAAAACCGATAGCGGTTTGTTGTCGTCAAGAATAAAGGTGCAAAAAATGTTCAATGAAACACCAGAATTGTGAATCGTTGATTTGAAGTAACGCAAAGTACTCTATTTTGGTTCTGGAACCTCTTGTAGGATTGGTTTCATGGGATTTTCAGACAGTCGATGCTCATATCGTTCACATCTCATTTGCTCATACCTCAGTTGGAAAAGGGTTCTTTTAAATTCGGCCCTTAGAATATATAATTCATACATATATCAAATATATTTCAGTAGCTAAATCACAAGTGCTAGTTCTTGAAAGTAATTCTGGTGGCGCTGCAGTGACTGATATAACCCTTTATAAACATGCTCTTGATTTATGTTTCAACCAATTTTATTAACCAAAAAGTTGGTGCCACTAAACATTGGACAAAGTTCGGAGTGTGAACTGAGGCTCAAAAGTAGTCACTTTTGCAGTCGTTAATGTCAGTTATTAACCAAACATGAAAGAGACCGTGGGGTATACGATATGGCAATTAAACAGTAATAAATCTGCTTCAATAATTCAGTCTGAAGCTTTGAACTTTCGACTGGCTTGGCAATAACAAGAGGTCATAAAATAATTTTAATAACCCATCTTTTAATTTCTAATATTTCATGAAGGAAGCACATTAATAATACATTTGAATCAATGAGACAATTACTATATATATTCTATAGCAGTTTTTAAATTCCTTGTTTAAGAATCATGGTTTCTACTTAATTGGAGTTATCAAAATGCGTTTTATGAATGTCGATTTTTTTTAAATTTCATTGAAGTTTAATAATAAGTAAACTGATGATATTATAATATCACTCATGTATTTTTAACCTCATAGAAAGGTCTGTAGGAGACATTGTGAGTCCTCCAAAGGTTCTTAAAATGACAATTTACGGAATGAGGCCATATAATGTAATAAAAATTCAATGATAGTCTCATAATAAATTTCCTTATGCATATCAAATAAATTTGCAACATTTCTGAAAAAAAGACCTCAGATTTCTGTAAAATTAACGAGGTTCAGCTTATCGAATGAAATAGGGGGAATGTAGCAATTTATTCTTCGTTCTACAATTGTATAGTTTGAAGAAATGATTAGTTACCTAAATTTCGAAATTATATATGGTGTAATTTTGAACCCCTCTTATAAGGCTCACCCAACTGCATCAACTATACTAAAATTAGCTATACTGTATTTGTCGCACTCCAAAAATTTCATATAAACAACGATTCTCTTAAGGTGTGGAGCATTCGGGCCACGACAAAAAGAGGACGATACGTTCCAAAAATACTCTGTCACAGTTGTCACAGTCTTCAGAAATGTCACGAATGCCGCAGCAAATATTTTCCAGTTAAGAATTAAAACAAAAACGAAAGGAGAAAAAAAAACTTCCTGACGCCATGTATCAACCCAGATATAATTGAAAAAATTCGTCACATCGAATCAAGTGCCAACTTTTGTGGATTTTACCATCATGAATCAATTTCTGACATCTCGACTTTACGGAATTCTTGCGGCTCATTGATCTAGGTTTTCTCTTTTAAATAACAGGAATTTCAAGTAAGGCATTGTTGAGAAAAAAATAACAATGTATGATGTTTTGGAATATTTGCACATAATTTCCCTCACCATCTTTCACAACATGTAACATTTGAGCTAGACAAGCCTAAACTTCACTTCATTAAAATTAAAATGTATAATAAATTGAAATTCTTGCTTTCTATTTTGTCTTAGACGAAATAAAAATCGAACAAATTGAATTGCTTTGCAAGCGATTGTGTTTTGACGTGTCTGAATTTTAGCAGCTGAATGTCCCGATTCATACAGTATAACGCTATGACGTTTTATTTACATCACGTGCTCAGTGGTTATATCGTAACGGCGCTTCATTTAAATACCACTAGCTGGTGACATGGGGTAAGATAGGCATAGTAATGAGACATAGTAATTATGGAATCTCAAATTTTCAATTTTGAATATGTGAATTATTTTAACTCTTTACATTAATTTAATATAGGCTGCATGCAGAATCTAAATTTCTAAATCATTACAGTATATTTATCTATATCAAGTACAATGCTCTGTATATTTCATTACAATATTCTATTTAAATAAAATTTAGATGTATAATAATAATAATGTCTGGTCAGCTATAGAGAAGAAAAAATCAATATTACTTTTACTCCATTTTTGAAATACGATACTTGATGCAAGCTAGATCATATTACAGTAGAC
Source organism: Xestoiulus laeticollis (assembly GCA_034698905.1). Taxonomy (NCBI): domain Eukaryota; kingdom Metazoa; phylum Arthropoda; class Diplopoda; order Julida; family Julidae; genus Xestoiulus; species Xestoiulus laeticollis. Next base: position 14,001 of record JAQGCC010001940.1, on the reverse strand, counting down.
TTGCGTTGAACATATGCGTAATCGATGTCACCGTCTTTTTTCTTACTGCGCATGCCCAGTTCACGTTCACGTTCAGGTGTACGTTAATGCAGTCTACTTCACGTACACGTGAACGCAAACGGGAACGTGAACTGCAGCATGCGCAGTAAGAAAAAATAGACAATGTTGTCGATAACGTATACGTTCAACGCAAGAAAGCTAATCTATTTTCATTCTGCAGTATGCGCAGTAAGAAAAAATAGACAATGTTGTCGATTACGTATACGTAAAATTTAAAGATAATTTAAGACTATAATAAGACCCTTATTTTATTTTGGTAAGACTCCCACTGTGATCCGATGGTACCGTTGGTACCTAATATGTGAAGTACCACTTTTTGCACCACACGTGAACAACTGTTCAATTTCACAACTAGAACCACACTAGATTTGTAAAACATGCTAAAATTATCGTTCTATTGCTTGATAAACTGTCCCTCATCTATACTCCATTTCGTTGAATGTTCTAAAATATGAATATTCTACCTTCTAAATGTCACTTCTACAAATTGTTCATTACAAGAACCACCCTCATATTCAGTTTTCACTTTCAGTGACCTCTCCGTGCTGAAATTCAGCACGGTGCAATTACGTCACCGATACCGGATCACCCTTCTTCAGGCACTGTAAAACAAGTTCAACAGCCGCCAAAAAAATACCTGTTTTTTGATATGGACATAAATTAGACCAGGCCATTATAATGCAGTTCTTTATGACAATGCATGGGTGGGGCACAATCGTAAAAAACGCAAAACTCACCTGTACCACTCCAATCCCTTGGCGTAATTGCGGTCAAAAAAGTGGGTTTCAGGCCCCACGGCCCTTACATCAGGATGCAGCCTAATGAACTCCAAGAGGGCTCTTGTTCCCCCCTTCTTGACCCCGATGATGAGCGCTTTGGGCAACCTACGGCAGGCAGACCACGTCTCCCTGGGGTACGTCCTGGCCACCAGCGGGGTCAGAGGTCGTGGTGGGTCAGCACCGGAAATGATGACTCGAGTCCGTTTCGGAGCGCCACGTCGATGATCACTTCCGGTAGCCCATCCTCTTGCGGCGGCCACCTGCCAAAGTTCCTCAGCGGCCCTAACGTCCACGCCCAATCGCAGTCGGATTGACGTTGGGTCACCCACGTGCAAGGTGTCAAAGGTCAACGAACCTCCACTGCAGGTGGCGCTATAAAGGGCCCAGACGGCGCTGCAGGTGAATAGCACGAGCGCCGCCAAAAGGGGCTGTTTGCGCGTGAACCGGGAGCGCCGTAGCTCCATGGCCCGTCCAGAGCATGTCGAGACAGTCGCTGCTCATACACGATCAATTCTTGATTGATGTCGAGCCTGAACTTATCTGACCAATAATTCAAAAAAAAAATTTATCATGGATAATGGAAGGAATACATCACGACTCTTTGTAACAGGAACGACGAACACGCCTCTTTGCATCAGGAACAACGAATCCAGAAACGTTAAAATTCGAGGAATGACGACATGCCAGGAATGACCATGTGGGGGCGTGCTTCAGTCCAAAACAAGTGCACAGTTCCGAGCAATCCGATCGTTTCAATAACCTTAACAGTCAGTCAATTTCTTTTTTCTAGACGATACACAAGTGCTGTCAATCCCGGAATGACAATCCCGGCTTGACACGTGCGTGTGCAGCTTTAAAACACCTTCGAATAAAGCTCTTAAGGTGTAGTCAGGGCTACAGCTTCACCAAAACGCGATCTTGGATGCTTGCCATCGCCGCTGCTGTCTTTCGCAGATTTGCGGTGTCGCAACTGACATTCCTACGAGCGACAGACTAGCTGGGGGGTGCTATAGATAGATAGCATTGCCGGCATTCCCAGATTGTATGCCGTCGCATCATCTCGTTTGGTCCCGCGAGATGTCCTCCTCCCACCGGTTGACCAGCTGGTCACGTGACTGTCATGTCAATCGTGACGCACTTCCGGTTTGTCGAGTGTCTTGCTAGATGGAATCCTGCAGCTCTTGACACGTATTCTGAAATAAGGTGATGCGCACCTTAATGTAATGTCAAGGAGAACACGTGCTTAGAATGAGAACAGATGTAGAGAACGCTTCAGCCAAAGCTAATTGTGATGCCTATCGTCAATGTGAACATATTGCAGAACACCAGGCTTCGTTGATCATGTCTTTTGAAAATGTATGATGCACATATTCGAGCATGGCAAGGAGAACACGTGTTTAGGATGAGAACAGATATGGAGAACGCTTCAGGCAAATCTAATTGCAATGCCTATAATCAACGTGAACATATCGTAGAGCTTCTTTCTTAGAGAATTTTAGATGTTCTTGTCGTTTTAAATTGCACAATGCACACCTTCGAGAATGGCAAGAAGAACACGTGTTTAGGATGAGAACAGATGCAGAAACCACTTCAGGCAAATCAAATTGCGACGCCTACAATCAACGTGAACATATCGTAGAGCACCAGCCTTAGACGTTCTTGTCGTTTTAAATTGCACTTTCGAGAATGGCAAGGAGAACACGTGCTTAGGATGAGAACAGATGCAGAAACCACTTCAGGCAAATCTAATTGCGACGCTTACAATCAACGTGAACATATCGTAAAGCACCAGTCTTAGATGTTCTTGTCGTTTTAAATTGCACTTTCGAGAATGGCAAGGAGAACACGTGCTTAGGATGAGAACAGATGCAGAAACCACTTCAATCAAATCTAATTGCGACGCTTACAATTATCTTGAACATATCGTAAAGCACCAGTCTTAGATGTTCTTACATGTCGTTTTAAATTGCACTTTCGAGAATGGCAAGGAGAACACGTGCTTAGGATGAGAACAGATGAAGAGAACGCTTCAAGCAAATCTAGTTGCGACGTACAACAGTGGTAGAACACTAACATTCAATTAAAACAATGGTTGCAAGTACAATGGACGCATACCTTCTGACGACACGTGTTTAGAATGAGAACAGATGAACTCCGAATCTCGTTTTTCATCAACGGAACACAGCTCAGATGCGAAACGCAGTAGAAAAAAACTGTTCTAAGAAGCGATGCTGTTCCAATTGTTTCTCTGGGAAATCCTCTCCAATATTGAATCAGTGTGGAGCCCGGAGCTCTATTTTGGTCTTGGCGGAGATGCGATGCAGGAAAGGCGGACGACGTGAGAGTCTCAGTGGCGCTCCTGCAATGCTAGCAGCTTGGATGGAGAGCTGACTTGGAATGAGTTCTCGATGCCTGAAACGCAGGCAGCGAGAATGACAAGCGGGGGATCCACCGGCAGTCTTGTCGATCTACAGAGGAGGGAATCTCTCTACCACTTCTATGTGCGTTTAATAGCAATATGCCGACTTCGGCGAAACCGTTTTAACGGCAAAGTAGAATAGATTGCTGAAACATGGAAAGGGACTGTCCATAAATGACGTCACGCGACTTTAGAAAATTTTCGAACCTTCCCCCCCCCCCCCCACCCCTTATGACACACTTAGTCACAAAAAGTCAGACCCCTTCCCCCTCAAATATGACGTCCCAAAGCTCTGACACTTTTCCCCCCCATCCTTGAAAATTGGTTATTGTCATTGTAATCTGTATGTATAATGTGCCACTGCACTCTGATATTGCAGGAGAAAACATGTACAGTGTATTAAAAAGGTGGTAAACATGTATTAAAAAGTATTAAAAATTGACAAAAAAAGGAGGTAATGGAAAACTGAAATTTGCAAAAATATTTTGATCAAACTTTTAAAGTATAGCGCATTTTTATTTTTTGATGTGACGTCACATTTCTTAACCCCCTCTCCCCCTCGTCACATATCATCACAAATGTGTGACACCCTCCCTAGTGTGTGACGTCATTTATACACGGCCCCTTAACGTCAAGATAGAAGAGATTGCTAAGGTTCAACATGGAAAGTCGACAAATACGACGTCACGTCATAATGTCCCTCGCTTATGCCTGAAAATGTGGCATCCTTAGGGTAAAAACAGCGTAGAGCATGGAACAGCAGGAAGCATGGCATGGCATGGCCTTGAAATGCAGTGTTTTGATTGGGCAATCGGAAATTCCCGCTATTGGGAAACCAACAGAAACGCTGCATTTAAGAAAATGTCTTTTTTCCTGACACATTATATGCCAAATAACAGCGTAGCCGTAGAGCATTGGAGTATAATGGGAGAATCTATGAGAGAGGCATTGAAACATGACGTCATATTCGAATGACTAATGTTATAATTCAGATGGCAACTTGAAGTAAAAAGCCTGAATTGGTCTGGTCAGTTTTTCAAAAAGCAATTACGAAAAAGAAAATATATCAATGGTTTCATTATATATGAATGCCATTATTTGGCATAAGTGTTTCTGGCATGGTTTGCATCATAATTCATTTCATAATGTCCACTTTTGGCCCGCAGAGCCTATAGTCAGGAATGCAGAATTCGAAGTGGGTAACTTTAAAATTAATTTTTTTTGGGGAATGTTAACCCTCTATTCAATTTTTGTGACGAATATGTTGACCCTTGCCTATCAGGGTAAAGATACCCAATAAACCCAATTGGGCAATGATGTTGGAGCTATACTACTTAAGTAGCCATTATTGTAAAGTGGTGATCATACAACAACCTTAATTTGATGACCATTGCATTTAGAGGTGGCACTACTACAATGCAATTGCACTTATTGGCATGCTCAATTCATCTATTGTTTGTTAATCAATATCTAAAACGGTTCGATTTTTAAAGGGCCATTAAAATCGTTACCCCCAACATTTCTTCAGTTTACACCTGGTTGGCATTTCGGTGTTTCCTAGGAAGGCTACATTGATTTTATTAACTTAGCGATGCTCCATTCCGATTGGATGAACGCATCGCGGGAGCAAGAACCGTTAACGCCAGACTAAACTGATCCCTAACGACGTTTTTGAATGCCTCCAAGGAGAGCTATATCCAACTAACCAAAATGGGGTAGAAAATTCAGTTAGGACGAGAAATGGGAAATAAGAGGGTTCGTTCGTGTGCCATGATTTAATTTGGAGCCAGAAGGGAGATGTTGTAACATTAAAAGGATTCTAGGAAGCAAAAGGCAAGGTTCCCTTTTCCAAAGCAAAAGGACGGAAGGATATGTGCACCTTTTTGCATGTCTTAAATGCATAAGAGCTCTTTAAATCGTATTTGTAAGGGGAGTCGAATTTCAGAAAAATCAAATGAAATCCTCTCCAGAATCCAATATCGTATACTGTATTTCTAGATTCATAGCTAATAGAAGGAATTGTTGGGTTTTTTTTGAAACTGTACCCTACTTCTCCATTTTTACCCTCTTTCTGATTCCAGACAAGTCCATGTCCTGTTACCAGCATGACAAGTGACCGTTTCTGAAGCACTTAAGCTTTCTCACTTAATTAGATATAATCTTCACTTGCATGGACTTACCATGTATCCTGCACAATGTCTTTAGCTTAACAAGATGTAATTCGTGTTGTCACCATGTTTGGATGGTACGTTTGAAAAGCAGTTAGATATGGCAAATCCCAATTTGGCATCTTGTGGTAATTTCAGCATGCAGTAACTTAATACAATTATTTAATTAAATATTTCAACCATATTTTACGAATTTTGGTCAAGAATTCTATCCTGTCTTTGACGAAATCAAAATCAAGACAAGATAGATAAGCGCATCAAATGGTTAAAATGTGTGACTACTCGAAATTTAAAGAGGATTAACCGATTTTTGCAAATTAAAAAAACCCAGAGAAAGCATTGGATCCTGAATGTCATCTCAATGAAGCGCCGTTAAGATATGACCACTGAACACGTGATGTTAATTTAGCGCTGTTAAAAAACGGCAGGGGGCAATGCATTCAGCTTATAAATTACATTTAAGTGAGGGCAAAACTAATTGGGATCAATGGTGGGTCATAAAATCGAAAAGTTCAGACATAATCGAGGTTGAAATTCAAGAAAATAGTAAACTAATTTTTAAAAAATAGGAAACAAGACAACTAAGTATTCAAAGTTATTCTATCACACTACATAGAAATGAACAATATTTGCATATCAATTTTGTTTGGTATAGGTATATAAAACGTGTATCTCCACACGTAAACCATATTTTTTACATCTGAAGCTTTAATAATCGTACTGATAAAGCTTTCATTTGCCTATCCACCTTTCACTAGTCAAATATTAAGCAACCCATGCTGCTAAATGTGTTTATGTGATTTGTCAGCAGGTACTTAAACGCACCAGTGCTGTCACTGAAGATGTTTCCCTTATTGCATTGGTGACAATGGTTCAGTACAGACTAACCGCCTTTCTGGATGGCACTATAAAGGATATATTAGACGACATCAGAAGATGGTATCAGATTATTGTTTATAAGTTAGCAAAAAAGTTAGGGTGCATTACACACTGATATGTTTACTAAATAGCAGCAACTGAAACTATTAAAGAGTCTACTGCCCTTGGTTCAGTGATGAGTAGCGATGATGTGGTCAACTGTTTGTTTACATGGATTAGGGCCAACATCTGTCTTCCTCCATTTTTGTTTTCTGAGTAATGCCCTTTTATATCAACAGACCACAGGAATATCATCAAAGAATTTTTTCTCAGTTTTCTTAGATTCACGGGTGGTCCTTCTTTCAAGGGTTTAAGTTTTGGTATTGCAAACTATAAAAATAGGGTTTTCGTTTGTTGATATATTCACCCGAATTGTTATATTTAATCGTTAAAGAATTCCTTTTCGCTGTTTAATGGGCATTAGGAAACTGCTTAGCTTCTAATTACTGTTGGATAGTTCATCGAGCTTTTGCTGAGGTCTGCAAGTTCATCTGTTTTCGATTTTGTCACAGAACAAAGAACTTTTGTTAGCTTTACATCCTGGAAAAAGAAAAACAAAAGCATACCGAACAATACGTACTATTTTGGGAGATACCAATCAGACCAACAGCGGGCCATGCCATTCCATTTTCAACTTAATCGACGAATAAACCGATGAAATCAACGAAGCATGGAGCAAATATTGCACAAATTACCTACCATGAAATGGTGAGTAAAGCAAAGTGTAAATACAATGGAATCTGTCTAAAATAATGCTCTTGGGGCCAGGAAAAAATATTATTTTAGTCAAGTTCATCTGTAAACATGCTACAGTGTTTACAACTACAAAATAGGGAATTTCCCTTTTTTTTTAATCCTTATAAACCCTACATGTGAGCATACATGTATATAGATGAGTCAGTAGTTATTGGGTATATATCACAAGCAAAGTTTAATTGCCCTACATCTCCCTGTCATTTTTGTTTCCATGTTTGAACATTATTTGAAGTTCCATTGTTGATGTCCCTTAAAATTCACTGGGACCAATGAAAATCATTTTATATCACTTTATGGAGGTTTATTATTATTTAAAGTACATATGGGTCCTAAGTCGTGACTGGAACATTTTATTATTTTAGAGAGGATATTATTTTACAGGATTATTTCAGACAGGTTATACAGTACAAGCTTCTGTCGTGAATTTAATCTTTTAGATGAAATTAAAATCGGACGAATTCTATGAATTGATTTGCATGTGCAAATACGTGCTAGTGACGTCATTTCAGCGGATTAATATAATTTATCTTAAATCATGCGATTGAATTTTGACATGGCTGAAATCTAGAAGCTCAATACCCCCATCATAGTGTAATGGCCGTTCATTTAAATCACGTGTTCAGTGGTGATAACGTAACGACGCTTCATTTAAATACCACCATGAAGGTGACATTCATGATACATTGCCTTAACTTTTATTTCAATTTCACGAGGTCATGCATTCTGTCCACTTAACAGTACGTATGCGCATATTTATCTATACAAATGTGGCAGATTTATATTTCACAAAGACAAGATTGCATTCTTGAGAAAATAGCTGTTTTTATCCTAAAGTACTGTCATATCTCTAAACGTACTAAATTAAGCACAATACTGAAACTAAAAACCTCCTTTTGCCAAAACCGACCAATATTAAAATTCAAACATTTCGCCATACGACAGTATTTTATCCAACTTTAACTATTAGTAATTAAGACCCCCAACATCCCAATGCATATTAGCACACTATAGGATTTTGAAGAAAAAAATGCATTTTATGTTTATTTGTGGATGCTAAAAATGATGCAATGCAAGATGCTTGCCAGTATCATTTCATTTGGGTTTATGCGAATATATAGCTCTGTACATGCATGAACAATCAACGCGTGGATGTATGCACACAACAGGAGAGAATGTATGCAATTCAGCAGGCTGAATGTAATCGTCCATAATAATGGCGTGTTATGCGTGAAATTCTCACCCTTTCATTCTATTTTTGCGCATGTAACCTCTGCATTATAAACACACTGTCACGCACAGTTGAGTGTCTGATATATCATTTGCATAAATACATAATGCACCGAGCCTGGCACAAAACGCGCTAGCAGCATGCTGCCTGCAACACCACGTGACAATGGGGAGAAATCAGACAGATTGCATACAAAGTGCCTCAGAAGTACACATGTCCCTAAAATAAGTCAATCTATATAATCCTGTCTTTGCCACTAGGAATGTAAGTCAAAAAGAATTTCAGGTGTGGCATTACGAGCCGAGATTATCATTTAGCACAGTGGTCACCAAGCTACATGTATTTAGTCCAGTGAAACCCCTACCGATTTTTTTTGCTTACGGTAGACCCCCTGCTTTCCTAATATTGATTTTTTTACAAATTCATCAACTTTAAATAAAAGCTGACTTTACTGTAGAGTGGACAATTTTAAAATAAAAAATGTTATACATACACGTATATTACATGTAATTAAAAGGACAAAATGCAAATCTAGTAAAATAAACACGCACAAAAAATCAATGCTTTTTAATTGGAGTTGATAGGATTTAATAGGAGTGATGAACCTGATGCTTTAAAAGCAAAATTTTCAAAATATACATGTATATACCTGGAGAATTTTTTTTTATTGTTTTCTGGGATTTTAATTTGTGAGAAAAACCCGGGGTAAACCAAAACTCCTGAGGCATACACAAGGGTCAACCAAAATGGAATAAACCAAGGGAAAAAAAATTCTCCTCAAAGTTCCTTCCGACTATATTCCTACTTACGGTGCGATACTTAAAATCGGCTTCAGTTTAGTTAGGTTTAACCATAAATCTCCTTGGCGAGTTATTTCCAATCTTTTTTTTGTAAGGAAATTAGTAACCACACTGAAACCCCTTTCCGCAAGGTAGGACGAGGTTGCTATACGCACAATGTGTTACTACTGGTCTCAAATGGGCAAGTTTTTAAAAGTTACACGTACCGCAGCCACAAAGAGCCTACTTACACAATTTTATAAAATATACATGTACATATAATTAGGAAATTTATGTCTATTATGTATGTATATCAACATACTAATACATACAGGAGGTAGTATGAATATTATGTGCATTATTATTACATTTAAGGGAAGCCAAACTTTTGGTGACAGCCTGCCTAAATGGGATCCACTCTCGTGGATCCTCATTTACATCTCATGCACCCCAATTTGTTTTTAACGCCATGGACCGCTTACAGGTTGAAATGGACCCCTGGGGGTCCATATATGGACCACTATGGGAAGCAATGATTTATAATTCAGCAACAAAGACTTTTAATTAGTAAAAAAAAATGTGTTTTTGAACAATACATTTAAACATTTACATTACAGAAAATACTAAGGATAATTTGGCTTACTTTTTTTTCTCGTTGAAACTCATGTCGTTTCGAGCAGCACTTGAAGTCAATTGAAGATCCATTCAACAATGGTAAAATTGAAGCACTTTGTATACATGGATGATGGACGATTGATGATGTAAAGGTCCTTTGAGAACATAGATGTATGAACATCAGACATTAAGTAACTTGCCCATTTCCTCGGAACTAAACCTGCGTACTGAACTTGATGTAACTTTAGGTCCTTTGTGAACATTATATAGAAGTGTCCGATTAGCATAAATGTATGTTTCCTTGTAACCAAAACCTGCAACTTGATGATGAGGGTCACCGTACCTGACAAATGAGAAAAAAAGTCAAATTATAAAATTAGAAAAATGTGTGTTATGTACAATAATAGATTGCAAGCAAGGAGTGTACTGAGGCCAAAAAAAACCAATTTTTTTAAAAAAATCGCCAGGGTTTAGAAATTTTACATGAGTATGCATACATGTATAGTATACTGACTGGAATCTGTGCTGTAAATTTCATGCCTCTAAGTGCGTATTTTGGGGTGCCCCAAGGGCAGTGAAAAATGAAAAATTCAAGAATTTGTGCTCTTTAATGTGTAAAAATTAAAAGCACTACAGATAAAAGAAAATAAATAGCACCACGTCCAAAACAGGAAACCTGCACATAGTGCAATTTAATTACCAGAAAATACCCCAAAATATGCATTATAAGCTAATTAATGTATATCAATGCCCTCTTGAACGTGGCACCTAAAAATATTCTTCGATTCCTAAGATATTTTGCAGACAGTGCATGACCATCAAGTATAAAAGTTTCTGACCCCTGTCATTTCAAAATTCATAAGTTCATATTTACACTCCACCCCAATGTACATGAACAGTATACTGTATATGTCTATGGAATAACTTAAGCCTAAATACCATTATGAAATTGAACAGCAATATGATTCTTGTCTTTTTTTTTGTTATAGGACAAATAATGCTATTTTAGTATAGACATTAATCTTCAGATTTCTAGAAGATAAATAACCAGCCTTTCACTGAAACCATGGAGATCAAATACCCAGAGCCATTCCATGGAAAACGTCGAAGCTTACATATCATATATCACAATAAATGCTCACGATCATTTAATGTTTGAAATATGATGCTGTGGCATTGTAAGTCATAAACTACGAAAATTTCTATTTCCATGTTCAATAGAGAATTCAAATGTATTTGTAAACAGTATTTAGGGCAGGGCGCTTATAGGCCTACCTATAGTATTTTGACTAATGAAACAAAACATGATTTAGGATTCCATTTTTCATACAAAACATACATTGTACATAATATTTTGTATGATAAAAAAAAAAGACAACTTTCCCATGAAAACATAGTAATAGCCCGAGCCTAATCGAATTAGTCATATTTATGGTGAGCTAAACCTTCATGACAATCAAGTAAAAATACCGGATATTACGAGAATAAAAATGTAATTTAGGGACAAAATATTCCATCGATTCCATTTCGGCATAACGTAAATGTCAAAGCCGTTTGACGAAAACCGAAACGGTTCTTCCCCTTGTTTGATATCCAATTATGAACTTAATTAATCGGGTTCAAGCTTTTAAATATTTTTTAATCAAATACATGTAGTATGAATCACCGCCATTGAAAAGGTTATGGTTCCAATAGGGTTACGGAAGAATGAGATACACATGCATATTTACTTGAAATGCATACGACGCAAAATAAAACTGGATACTCATGTATTATTGTTAGTGCCTATGCAAAAACAAAGGGTGTCATCCATCAATTGCATGTACATTATTTTCGGAAATTGATGGTTGAAAATTACAGCAAAACTTGGTAAAGTGACAACCTTTGCATATGCAACCACTTTTCATAAATTGGATTTACTGCATACATACACTATGTCTTTCACGCGAGCGCTTTTAAGCACAAGCCGGTACCGCGCATGCGCACATCTAATTACGCGGGAAAAGCGTTGCCGGCTTGTGCTTAACAGCGTTCGCGTGATACGTTTTCCTTCATAGAAATTCTCTGTATACATGTACTAGTATATAGTATAACTATCTGTAAACAGTGACCGAATTTGACCATTTTTGGGTGGTCACCTTTAGCAGGTTTGTACTGTATAGTCAACTGAACACTAGAAAAAATATGCTAACTTTTCTAAAGTGTCATCCATAAGTCAATGTGTTGTAAATAATGAATGTGATATAATGAAACATTACTTATAAAAATCTGTTGCAAGTAGGCACATCAGTCAATTTGAAATATGACAAGAAGTGCTGTGAATACATACATGTACATCAGTACATGTACGTATACAAGTAGACTGGAATATATATGTAGGCTATATCAATTTTAATTAATTAATTCTCAATTCCATTAGGTTTCTTTGTGAGCGCTATTGAAGTTCAAAGTGTATTGTGGTTTAATAAATGAGATTTCTTTTTGAACTGGCTTTGTATTCCCTTAAGCTATGGTTAATGGGACCAGTTGCATAATAGGACCACATACAGTATACTCCCCGGTGTGTTCCCATTACCTGAAGTGCACTGCCATTTTTTGACGCCTAAATGACGCAGCTTATGTTTCTTCGAAAAAACTAGGTTTCGTATAAGTTCTAAATTCATTGTTATAATGGAATTGTGATGAATGGAAATACCAGTTTAATATAACAATTACTTATTTGGGTTAGTTACATGTACATGTATTTGTGCTTTAGGTTAATCTATTATTCTAGCCAAATTATCTTCAGTGCTGTTGACCATTCTACGTTTGCGTTTTTGCCTGATTAGCGTTCAACGTAACCGCAGGAGAAGTTATGTGACAGCACTGTCATTTTCAATGCATTTTTATTAGTGGGAAAATAAGGGTCCTCACGTTACTAATCTTATCCACGATTAGATATAATTTTTGCTTAGTTTACGGAGGCTTGAGTGGGCTGGCAGAGTTTGTGATATTCTGTATTTTGGCGTTAATGATTGTTTTAATGCTCACGTTCACATTTTACGTTCACACTTAATGATGGGTTGGCACACATGCATGTCCCAGTTGATGTTGTGTTGGGTGAAAATACAGAATCTTAGTTCTTAATTAGGCATGATGGTGGGCATGTGGTGGTATGGCGACTTTGTGGCATATGACAATTTGCACGATGCGATCCTATTAAGTTGCCTCGTGAACATGCCATACGCTACCAAGTTGCCAGATTACCACATGCTCACCATCTTCAATGGTTGGCGCCATGCCTTAATGGTTCGCAAAAATGGCGCCTGCAACCTCGCGGTTTCCCATTCTCCAGCATTCCGAACCCTCTCGGATGAATAAACAAAGGATTAGATCATGTCAGTTGGACGAGCATTGTTTCGTGCCTCTGGCACAGTGACAATTGAGGACAAAACAAGATTGATACCCCGTTCAAAAGAAATCTAAAACCATATGCAGTGTGGGCTTATTTCTCCAGCGCCGCCTCACGCTGTCCTCCTCCGCCGTGCGTCGCAGAGGGACTATTTGATGGTCATTTAAAATCAGTCACGCACTTGGGAAGGAGTTGTACTCGACCAGATTGCAACCGATAGAACTATGATTTATCTTTTTTCTGGTAGCATCCCTGCCCCTCGTGTACCATCCACCTTCTCTTTTTGCCATAAATTCCGGGCATTCAGCATTGAGACACTCACTCCGTCATGTGTCAACCGAATATCGATCCGCCGTCACTGGATATCGATTCCCGCCAACCCTCTTCCCGCGCTAGGTCAATCAATGGAACGGAGTTGACTCGCGTGTTTCAAAACGTCAATTAAAGACATGATCGAAGATTACTGCAGAAGCTATAGCAGGGAAACCTTGCGACTCCAACCGCCCACCGTGTTCGTGAATGGCATCAATTATCTGGTCACACGGCTATAAAACCGCTGCAGACCGATCATTAATTCCCCTATCAACATGTTGTATCTTGGCATTTAGTGACTTTAAATTCAACTCGAAACTGGGTGTGTTGTTCGAGACGGAATCTGATCCCTGGAGCACTTCTATTGAATTAAAACTAGATTTAAAACTTTCCTGACTGGTTCTCTGCTAAACTTTTGATAGTGCCTTGAAGAAATTCTGTTGAGCAAAACTAAAGTGTCTATAAGGGTACTCAGACAACTGTGCAAGTAAAAATTTTTGAGTTTTATGAGGTTTGAGCATTGACCTTGTGCATGCGCAGTAGTAAATTTAGGTCATGCTCAAATGCCAATCTGAG
>JAQGCC010001939.1:0-20621 GCA_034698905.1 Xestoiulus laeticollis | reverse complement strand
TTTTGCAACAAATGTTGCATGTTGCAAAAAAAAACATTTCTGGTGGAGACACTTTTGTTGGCAACATTTTTTATGTTTCCAACAAATGTTTCCCAACATTTGTGCGGTGGATACCGGCCTTTAGACGAAATTGCACTTCTGATGTGTCGTGCTGTGTTGAACACTTAGACACGCCTCCTTCACCGAATAGGGCCAATTATAAAACAGCATTCCAAGTGAAATCCTGCGGCCGACTCATAGGATAGAAGTGTTATGTCATGCTGGAGAAACAAGAACATGTCTGTTCTGCGCATATTCGTAACCAGGAATTTGGCATTGGAAAATGCAGACAAAATTGGAAGTCGTGAACGTACCTAATTTAAAACTAATTGAATCGATTGGTAGGACATTTCACCAAATTTAGTTAAATTGCTCTTGTGTTGAAATTCCTAGCACCTTATCCTAGTGTCAGATCAAGGTCAGTCTGTTGACATTCCTTTCCTGCTTTGTGCGCAGGCCTAGCCGACCTTTCAAATATATACTATTTATCTACACGACAGAAATGTTGATTCGATTGCACCCAATATCAACCGTTGGCCTTGAGAAAATCAAAGCCATCTATAGAGTTTAGCCAGTTAAAAATTGTCAATTAATTTAATTACTTTCCAAATGGAACTTATGCAAGAAGCAGTATCATGTACATGTAATTGCTGTGTTAAGACATACACTGTAGGGCAAATGTAATATTGAGCTGTTCGTCTTCAATTCGACATTTGTATATGGAACAGAAAATATTTCCGCAGCAATTTTATACATTATAGCAAGCTTAATTATACCATAAATCGTACAATCTGGACGGAATTTGTGGTAAGGGAGCGATTTTTAATGTCCTTTAGTTTTATTTTCTACTCTTTTTTTTTTTATAACAGTTAGATGTACACTGTATAATATATAGCAATGTTTTTTAAACTGGTATAGAAAAGAAGTGGCATAAATTTCCAAATTATATTAGAATTGATGTTAATTCATGCAAATACAGGTTTTCTTTAAAAATTATGATTTGTAGCTTGACATTTTAATAAATTTCAACAACAACAACTTGTCATTCCTCGTTATATATTTCTCATGAAATTATAGAAAGTGGGTCAATAACCTACTTAAAAAATATAATTCCCTACAAACAGTATCATCCTCTATTAAATTACAAAAAAAATGCGAAATTCTCCTGCTAATTCATAGCTGGGGTAAAATTTTGTGTTAGTTCATGTCGTATATAATTTTATTAAAAATATTTTGTCTGGATTTCATACCCATTTAATGTATGGTATAGTTTACGATGGAAGAAAATTCCATTTATTTATAGTTGTCAAGACAGAAAATGCTAATATAACTTTTCTTTATTTCAGAGAAACAATTTAAGATAAAATTACCTTATGGGTTAAAAACAAGTATTGAAATAATTTAAAAAACACAGGAGGGTCAAAAAAATTTCAAATAAGACCGCCAAAAATCGACTAATCAGGAGTGCCACGAGGGAGCGTATGCGTCGAAGCGCGTACGTTTGACGAAATAGGCATCATATCGATATGGAAGCGAAATATCGATATCGAATAACTCGGTTAAAGTTATTCAACATGGAGGATGGGGGTGACATGTAGTTTGGATTACTTTTTGGAATTTAATGAAATCTTAACTTATGTGCCGGAAATATGCCAAGAAGACGAAACGGAGAGATACCATTGCCCCCTGGCTGGGACGTTGGTAGAGATTTCGATGGAAAACTTTATTTTATCGACCATAACAACAAGAAAACTACGTGGATTGACCCCCGAGACAGGTAAGGAGAACGGCTAGGAATGCTAGCCCCTCGGCCTAATCTTGGAAATGCCTCAAATATTTTCTCGGCCACGTCCCTGTTGCGTTGCGACGTGCTAACAGATGGCTCTTAAAATCATCGTAAATATCGACACACGCAACTTTCCACACATTTCTTTCCGTATAGATTCGCATTCCGATGCTAACGTTTTATTAAACAATTCGAAGCATTTTTTTGTCCGAACCCTGTATGTTTGATAGCCTGAGCTAATTCAATGAAGTGGTTAAGCCTAATGCATGTAATAGAGGATTAGTGACCCAAGTTGTAAGCAATATCGGGCGTTTGCAATCGCTAATATATAAGCGAATTTGAAATAAACACAATATACGTTATTTTATTACAATTATATAATAGTTCATAGCTCTGGCTCTGTCAGTTTTGAAATGCCGGGGTACGGGGGGAATTTAAGGGGGATCATGCATCCCCATTTTTCCTCTCATTTTTTTTACTACTTACTGCGCGGTTGAAATTGAAATTAAAGTTATGTAGTGGATGGAATTAATGGAATCAAACTATTGCATTTCGCAAGGACCTATATCGAATTACCTTTAAAATGTCGGTGTAATTATTATAGTCAGATATATCAGTTGATACTTATTACAAAATTTTGATTTGTATAGATAATTGATATACTCTAATTTTTAGTTTCACTAATCTAAAACAAAGTGCTAAAACAAGAAATGTTAATACTTTAATTATTGTTCATTGTCCCTTCAATTAACCAATTTTTCCTTCATTGGACCTTCTACCTAATTTAAAAAGGCAAGTGTAAAAGGCTCATTGTGAACATAAGTAATCTAAGGAATTTTAATCTGTTGGGCTTTGTTAAAATTTTTGACCAATTTAAATCAGTTGGAATAGTTAGTTAGTACTTTTTTGTTAAGGGCTTGGTATGCAGACCTACGCCAATAGGTACAGACGTCATGGTCTGAGCGTCTTGAGATACAGAATTCAATGTCAACACCTGCCCTAAGTACAGAATGTGCAAGCACACAGCTGCCGTTTTTCAAATGTTTACAGCAATCGCTGTTGACACGAACAATGAGATAGTGTTGTACTCACAATGATAAATTTAATATAAGATATTGGTAACCAAACCTGTCTACAAGCATTAAGACAATATACCAACCAAATAATTAAGACAAATGCTTTGGAGAAAAATAATTAAAATGTCATGCATGTTATGATTTATTTAAAAAAAAAAAAATCCTGCTAAACTTTTTTGAAAAAGGTTGGAAGAAAGAATTTAAACTAAAATGACCTTTCGTAATGGGCATAATCTTAATAGATTAATATATATCTGTTCCCTGAATAACTTTGTAGGGAAATTCAATAGCAGAGGTCTACTTGAAATATATTCATTACCTCACGAATTGATGATTAGCTTATTTCATACATAATGCACTTGGGGTGGCTAAATTAGGTCAATACCAGGAAAAAGCGTTTGACAGTTTACATTAGGGTTCAAATTAAGCTATGAAGAATTTCGTTGAAAGTAGGCTGCTTATCAGCAATCCATCATTGAAAGTGTTTTTAAGTTGAGTTGTAAAGAGGCTTGCATTCCAAAACGTATGCAAAACTAGGCTTATTGATAGATGCAGAAACTGTCTGGTTTATTTTACAGTGATAAGGTTTTGTTTTGGCATTCAATATTGACAAACAAACTTCTGCATGATGCACTGAGTAGTTTTAGAACAAATACATGTATATATATATATGTTTTTTTAAATCATGAGACTAGTCTGTCTGGTAATTTTTATTTTTCATAATCAGATTATTTGGATATGTTCCCTCTTGTATAAATTTGTAAACGATGACTTAGATTATGGCCTTCGTCCTGAAGTTTTAAAACTTTTTTTTAACATGTGCCTTGAATAAATTTGACCTCGATCTGCGTGATATAACCCGTAATATGTTTATTGATCTAAATATTCCAACTGGCCATCCCACTCTTCCTCTAAAATGGTCAGCAGTATACGTAATGACTGTCTTTTTCTAGGTACACAAAGCCTAAAACGTTTGCAGATTGCTCGGGTGATGAGCTGCCCTTAGGTTGGGAGGAAGCTTGCGATTCACAGATAGGGCTATACTTTATTGACCACATTAACCGTAAGCAACTCTGTGCCAATCATTTCTTGCAGTAAATCGTGTAACATTTTCATTTTTTACAATATGCAATTTTGCTTTCTGGCAGAGACTAACCAGATCGAAGATCCTCGACAGCAATGGAGGCAATTGCAAGAGTCAATGCTCAAAGAATATCTCATTACAGCTCAGGAAGACTTAGCAGTAATTATTGCTTCTATTTTAAATGAGCTTCATTTTTTTTTTTATCTGCGCTGTTAACAATCTGCAGTAATTAAGAATTAGGGAGCCAGAGAGCACAGACTGTTTTGTAACCTAATTATTTATTGCACCATTTTTTCCTGTTCCATAGGCAAAAAGAGAGATTTATGACATAAAACAGCAGAGGCTGTCACTTGCTCAGGAGGAATTTAACCATTTAAACAATGCTCTGGCCAATTTAAACTCATCATCGCAAACGAGTCGTATGTTCCTTATGATTGATGGCTCATTTCGTGTTAACTGAATTCCTTGATCGACGTCACATGCTTGACTTTTTTTCTTGTAAATTTTTGCTTTCAGTGTGCTCTAGTTCCAGTAGCGCTAGCACTAAATACGATCCCGATTTGCTCCGAGCAGATGTAGCCTTAGCTAGAAATCGAGTCGAGATACTCAAAACGGAACTTCTACAAATAAGAACGGAAGTGAAGTATACGGAACAAGGAGTGGAGAATCTGGCAGCGTAATTGTCTTTTCCTTATAACTTGTCAATTTCATTATTTTTTTTCATGAATGCTCGATTGATTCTGTCTAACCTTTCTCAGCGTGGATCGGAAGCTTTCTGTCGAGGGTGGCGTTTATGACCTGTCCGAGGCGCAGGCTATCATGGACGAGCTGCGAAACATTCAGAAATCACTTTCTTCGGGAGAAAGAGAAAAGGCCGAACTCATGCAGTCGCTCGCTAGGTTAAAAGATGACCTAACTCGTCTGCAGTCAAGCGGGTCTTCTCCCGATGTATCCACGCTCAGCATACCGATGGAGCGCCTTAGTCAAGCATCTCAAACTGACCTTTCTGGCGAGGTATGTGCATCTCATTTGGAAACATTTGCATTCTTAACTGTATTGTCTTTTGTGTTGTGCAAACACACTTCAGACAATCATTTTTTTTTTTGTTGCATCAGCGTCTTTTTATGAATTAGTAATTATGACATTCCGAATGATAATTTTTGGATAAATGTGTCATGGATGCAAAACAAACGGTGGCTCGTGTGAAAGAATTTCGGTTTACCGAATTCATGCCACCAAATTTAAATTTAAAACTATGTTTTGCTATGCCGGACAATGGACATGGTCCGCGTTACGTGCAGCGCCCCTTTGTGTTAGGAAATTGCAGTTTTCCTAGGGGATAGAAACGCGATTTTAACATAGAACCACACTAGAAATAAACATTTAAATAATAATATCTAGCGATCTAATTATGATACCAAAATGAAACTTTCTGAGGTTTAAGGGATAATGGTATAAAATAATTTTGTGAATTTTGTCAAAATTTTAAAATAGCAACTTTGTGAAATATTAATGAAAAAAAAACAGTTTCATTGCTTGATACTGCGACCTTCTACCCTTACATGTTTTCAATTTTTATTTGCCACTTGTGGCGCTACCTACTCGCGCCAGGCAATGGACCTTGTCCATTGCATTTTTCCCCATTTTGACGTTTCATTGAACTATTATTTTGCATTCACATAGTTGGCACCCATTGGTGCACGTTTGGCCGAGATGGCACGTATGAGACTGCTTTACGACGAAGCCAGAAAACGAGTGCAGGAAATCCAACAGCAGTTAGCCGATTTAGAAGATCGAGTGATTCCAGGACAAACCGAATCTGACAAGGACAGGTATTCACTAGTTACTTTAAGCCGATCTGGTTAACGAGCTTGCATTTTGATCGCATTTGGTTGAATTTTTGGCTGCAAAATTTTTCGAAGAATGTGTGGTAGCAGTCTAAAAGGACTGTAAATTAAGTTAGGCAAAAGCGATTTCATAGTGAAAGAATTCAACTACGTGTCTTTTAAAAATTCCCGAACATGCGGAACATTTGGCATGTTTCCAAAACTAGTAGCTTGCGCATGAGCCTTTGTGCCACCTCCTTAAAGTAAAAGAGTTGCTATTGTTTTAATTCTGACAAGGATGAGTGTCACGCCTTGCAAATGCGATACTTGTAATTCTGCCAATGTGAACTGCTTCAGTGTTGTTGTTTATTCGTTTGAATGCATTTTGAAATACCTGCACGTGTGCCTCTGTGTATTGCTTGCCTAGGCTCTTATTGATCCAAGAGAAGGAGCAGCTGCTGCGTGAATTTCGTAGCATTAATCCAAAAAGTCGCAGCCAAAATGATATGGTCTCGATTCATGCAAAGATTGGAATGTTAGAGCAGGATTTGAATAGTGCTAGAGAGATGTCCAACCGTGTGATTGCGAATAGGTAAGCATGAACCGTTCATTTAAGCGTTTTTCTAATACTCGTAAACCATGGTGCGTTTTTGTGTTATGTCGTTTGCTTATTTCTGTGATTTGTAATTATTTTTGTTAAGAGGGTTGCATACCAGAATAAGACTTTTTTCTAAATTATTTTTTTTTTAATTTTGGAAACTGTTAGGAACAAATGGAATGTACGTGAAGCTAGCATAAATATTCTATTATTTGTTTAATTATTTTGTTTATGTATATGTATATCCCATTTCATGGAAATGTGCCTGTAAAGTGTACCAGACCCGCTACATTTATAAACTTTACAGACTCCATGAAATGGAATATACATATACATAAACAAAAAATTTAAATAAATAATAGAATATTTATGCAAGGTCCTCGTACATTCCGTTTGTTCCTATCAGTTTCCAAAATTAAATAAAAAAATTATTTAGAAAAAAAGGCTTATTCTGGTTTGCAACCCTCTTAAGTTTCTATATGGAATTGGTATCATGTAGTTTTATCATGACCCCTATGAATTCATTGAGATTTTAGCCGAGTGTGAGGCATGTGTCATTGCTCGGTTTCATGATTTTGAACCACGAATTGTATCGGCACGGAGTCACTTGTCTCAGACGTCTTAATTACTTCCCTTTCGTGTGCAGGTTGAGGATTCACGAACAGAAGCAACTCTTGTTACAGCAGCTCACAGATGCGATGCGATTGACCACATACTTGGAGTCTCAATTAAAAACGTAAGTCGAACAAACCCTTTGAACTCTCCGTAAAGGCTGCGTTCCTCATGTGCCTTTTTGCTTTTCTTTCTCGCCATTATAGTCTTTCGGCGAGCACTCTCTCTATGTCATCCAGCTCTAGCCTGGGCAGCTTGAGCACAACGAGCAGCAAGGGTTCGCTGAGCTCGTTGAGCTTTACAGATATCTATGGCGTGCCTCAGTGCGCACAGGAGACTTTTAACGTGCAGGATCTTCACAAGCGGGTTGAACAACTTCTACAGGGTAGCACTCACAGCTTGGATTCCGGC
Source organism: Xestoiulus laeticollis (assembly GCA_034698905.1). NCBI lineage: Eukaryota > Metazoa > Arthropoda > Diplopoda > Julida > Julidae > Xestoiulus > Xestoiulus laeticollis. Next base: position 13,189 of record JAQGCC010001939.1, on the reverse strand, counting down.
TCAGAAATGACTGATAAATTGAGGCCTTGTCAGGCGAGTGCCATGCCCGGTGCGGTGACTACCTCTCATTCAGCACATTCGATGCCATCCTTATCGCCAAGATCGTCCTTGTCCTCGGTTTCGCCTCCCGTGTCGCCGTACGATTTCGGGCCGCCCCCTTCATACGAACAAGCGTACTTGAGCTCCGTCGAAAGGCAGCGCAGAGTCCTCGGAGAGCTTCACTTTCCTCCTTCCTACCCAATGTCCTCCTCCTCCGTACCTGTGAGTCCGGACGATTCATTGGCCGAAGGTAGACTGATTCCCTCCATAGTGAACTCCATGGCAGGCAACCCGGCATTTCGAAACCACATGCTATACGTGGGTCGACCCGTTCCACCTAATATCCATCTTCCCGACATGATGGAAGCCAGCAACCAAGGTGCTTCCGGTCCCGGAAGGCCGAGATCGGTTTACGATTCGAACAGTGACGTCACCAGCAACCCGCCGTTGAGTCCGATATCTGAATCCGTTCCGGACGAATTGAAGGCGGCGAACCTTTCTGGAACCAATACCAGGAGCGTGTCTGCTGCCGTGAGCGACGAATCGGTGGCCGGGGATAGCGGGGTGTTTGAGGCGTGCAACCGCAGAGATGTCGATCTACCTATAAGCGAATTTAGTCTCGAAACTGCCCAAGTGCAAATTAAGTTAAGGTGGGTGTGAAATTATCGGTTTTGATTTTACCGTATTTACTGGTGTAATGGCCCCACTTTTTTTTACAATTTTTGAACTTCGAAGCATGGGTGGTGTTGTTTCGTGAAACAATTGAAGATGGTTGCATACCAGAATATGCCTTTTTTTCTAAATTATTTTTTAATTTAATTTTGGAAACTATTAGGAACAAATGGAATGTACGAGGACCTATCATAAATATTCTATTATTTGTTTAATTTTATTCTTTATGTATATGTATATTACCTTTCATGGAAATATACCCATAAAGTTTACCATGCCCTCTACAATTAAGAACTTCACAGACATATTTCCATGAAATGGAATACACATGTACATAAACGAAAATTTTAAACAAATAATAAAATATTTATGCTAGGTCCTCGTACATTCTATTTGTTTTTAACCGTTTCCAAAATTAAATTAAAAAATAATTTAGAAAAAAAGGCTTATTCTGGTATTCAACCTTCTTAACACTGCATATAAATCTCCATTTTAATATTTAGTTCTAGTACACAACTTTATAAATAAATATTTTTGTATTATAAGGCACCTATCCAGCAATGCATGTTTAAATATATAAATTTCAAACATTTTTATATTGAAATTATAATTCAACTTAAAGAGATTTGCTGCGATGTCGATATTGCGTAAATTATATATGTGTGAAAAATATATCTAGTCCGCTAACTTGCAAACATTGGGCGAAACAAAAGCATTAAATGTTTTTTTCTCGCGCAAAAATGTATTTAAAGTCTGGGTGGGGCCATTACACGTAGAATCGTGACATTCATTTTCAAGGTGTTGGTGCCAAGAATTTGATGTAAACAATGTTTTTATTTATATTAACTCGTCACTTCATATTTCTTCTCAGATATGCAACAGTTGATGGTTTGCTACACGTCGGGATAGAGCGTGCGCGCAATTTGTGTTCTTTATCCATTTCCGATGATTGCAAAGTGTAAGTTATCTGCAACAAAGTTTTTGCCGATAGTCCTTTCGGGACAGCATTAATTCATGTAATTTTTTTTCAGATGTATCAAAGCAGCGCTCTTACCTTATACTTCACCAAATGTGATGCCGTGTTGCACCGCATTTGTTCCCAACTGCAACCGTCCCACATTCGGCGAAACGTTTAGAATTCCTATTGCCATTACGAAGCTATATACAAAAACGCTCCAAGTTAACGTGTGGTCGCTGTTGGATGATAAAGAGGAATGCGTGGTGAGTGTTAACTTAATTCTTAGCCTATGTGCGTTTTTTTTTTTTTTATTCTCCTTATTTATTTTCCTCGCATTTTTCGCTTTATAAGGGTTGTGCTCAAGTTAGCCTAGCCGACTTCAAATCCGAAACCGCCTCGTGCAAATGGTACAACATTTTAAGTTTCCATTTCATGCAACCAGATAGCGGAAACCAATCTCCACTTTCTGTTCAACCTCCTCATTTAGACACAATTAAGGTAATTAACTCATCTTTGCACACTGTGTTTAAAATTATGCATGTCGTTAAAGCCGTGTTTTCCTTCTTATCGTAGCAGTTGCAAAGTATAACTACTTTAGATTCGGATGTTGTAGCAAACATGAAAGCAATGGTTGATATTGGGTAAGTTGCCGTTTTATTTTACGTTTTTGTGTAACGTACGATGCCCCTTTTTATTGCCCCTATAAAAACTTCCATTTACGAAAACAGTTTATACCAATCCGGTTCCCATCCGAGAGCTGAAGAAAGCAGTGACGAATCGACAATAATATCTTCGCAGGCTTCTACTTTAACAAGAAATCAAGGTAACAGAAACGACACTTTTCGACTCGGTGTCGGTTTAATTTTCTACACTTATTGATGCTGGTTTAATTTCTTCAAGCTCCAGATCCGTATGAGGTGGGTTCGAAACACGGCGTTGCTGGAGACGTGGACTCTGAAGATGATGATGACGATGACGATAGCGACGAGGAAGAAGTCTATGAAACTGGAACGGCGGAGGACTTTTGCGACCTGCTCGATAAGACCATTCTTGCAACCGAGGCACTGGATTTGGCTATTCAGACTTGCGACAAAGAGACCAACACCGAATGTGTGTTTATCCCCGAGAAAGGACCAAAGAAGAAAGGCAGCGAAGTGGCGCGTGCCCCTGTTATTAAACGCTCGCAGACGTTTTCTCCTAGCGAAGTGGTCTCCAAAATTCAGTATATTTGCAGGGTATGCATAATCTGCTCGTTTGCAATTCAGTGAACTTGGAGCTTTTCGTAAACTGCTGATCACAATGTATCGTCTTTTCCCCCCGAATATTTCAGCTGAATCGAAGCGACAGCGATAGTTCTATGCCGCTTTATCGACGAGGGCCTTTTCAGAGGAATTCAATCGAAAGGCGAAGTTTACGCTGGAAAAACGTAAGCGTTTTTTCTTTAGTAACATTATATTCGTTTTGAACGAAATCTCAATTTTATGTTGTTTGACGTTTAGCCGCCGACCGTAAGCAAGAGTTCCGGTTCCAGCTCTCGAAAAAGCGGTAAACCCGTGAGGACGTCCATCGATTTGGAGTTGGATCTTCGAGCTCAAAAAACCAAACTTGCACAATTGAAGGATGATCTTTTGAGATTGCGCGAAATTAAACGGCATTACGAGGATGTCATTCACAAAGGTAAAAACGAGCGCGGTTATTTCTAAGGGTAGGATTTGTCTTCTCGCGTATTCTGACTTTTTTGTATCATCCATCAGGAGAATCTGAATTGCCACATTGGATAAGCGAGAACGAGCAACTCCAGCAGCTGTTGGCATCGGCAGCTAAGGAGGTAAAACTCTTACTTTTTGAAATACCATTGTTAGTTGCGCTATGATTTTGGGATTGGAATCTCATGTTTGCAAAACTACGTTGTAACGTTTCAGCCAGTCAAGCAGGGCAGCGATGACAGAAAAGTAGAAAAACGTCTCAAGAAAACATCTAGGGAAATTTACAAGCTTCGAAAAAGCAGGAAACAGCAACCTGACATAAACACGTTTAGGTAAGCCAGGTTTCTATCATGTTACATAAGTTACTGTATTTGCTCGTGTGAGGCCTTTTATTATAAGAAGAATCGCCCTACGAAGCATGGGTAAAGCTTTTACACAAAACATGTTTTTCCTGCACAAAATATCCACTTAATATTTAGTACTAGTACACCCCTATAAATGAATTTTTCTGTATCGTAAAGGAGGCCGAAATAAATCGCCATAAATTTCAGGAACTTCTCAACAACAAATTTCAGTTTTTGCCACACATGGCAATTGCTTTCAATATCTTACAAATATCCCTATCTTGACAGCACTACTAGATAGGGAGATATATGGGAACTAATCTGACTTTGTGCACGTGACATTTTTCTTATTCCTGATTGGCCGGTATACTGAAATAAATTTCTTCAATAGAATCTTGTTCCATTCGAGAAATAAATTGAAATTTCCAGGCGACAAAAAATATTTCGAAATAACACGCAATTTTATTCCTGAAATGCCGATTTAAGGCGAATTCGAGTTACAAAAGCGATGTCGATATTGCGTAATATATGTTGCAAAAGTCTGAGTGGGGCCCTTACATGAGTAAAGCTGGCTACACACGAGGCAATTTATCAGCTGAAATAAATTGCCCAACACACTTGAAGCCACAAATTTCGGAATTCCCTGTAAAAATCCTGCTATTATCCCTAATGCCGTATTCTCACTACGCGTTTTTGCTGCAGAAATCGGTGAGTGCGCATGAAATCGGTGGAGATCGGTGAGTGCGCACTCACCGATTTCTGTCGCAAAAACGCGTAGTGAGAATACGGCATTAATCGTCAGCACTGATTGATACGGAAAATGGGAAATGTAATCTGGTGGCATGCACGTGAGATTTTCCTTATTCTTGATTGGTCGGAAACCAAAATAAATTTCCTGAATAGAATATTATTCCATTCTGAAATAAATTGCAATTGCCAGGCAATAAATTTTAATTTCGACACAAATGCCGAAATTCCGCGAAATTTTATTTCTAGAATTTGTTTCGGGCAAGAAATTGCCTCGTGTGTGGCTGGCTTAACGTTCTTCATTAACTGGAAAGTCTAACAAATAATTTACAATCTATCTTTAAAACTGAGTTGAAGCTTGCTCATCGAGAGTCCATTTGTTTTTCTGAAAAACTTCAATTTGGAAAAAAACATTTTTCCATTTCAGAGAAAAAATGGCATTTTTCACTCGCGTTAAGATGAACGTACCTGCTTTTCCGGTGGATATGGATGACGAGGACAACACAACGCTAAAAGCGGAACAGTCCAACCTGTCTTTGGAGACCTCTACGGAAAGCGAGCAAGGCGCGGTGAATAGTAACGAAGAAGATCACACGGTTCGAAGCGGCGGCCAGGTATTAGAAGTTAACAGCAGCGCAGCAAATCAGAAAAGGTTTGAATACATCGTCGATCGAGAGCTGGGGGTCGAAGTGTGATGACCATTCTTGTCGAAGGGGAAAATCTGCGCTTCGTGAAAACTAGCCAGAGCACTGCTCTTCGGCCTTTCCCCGCCTCCGCTTAAAGAGGGGTGGAAATTGACGGTGCCATCATGCAGCTCGAGGTGCTCTAATTGTCGTCTCTCTTTTGACATAATACTCTGCTATTTTGAAAGTAGTGAGGATAATTTTTGTGGCTGGCCCTTATTCTGAGTCTCATAGACTCTTTCGCATTCGTCGAAATCCTACGAAAAGCCGCGCTAGTTGGGGTTCTGCGAAGCATTTCTGTAGGACGTCTCTTATCTTGTGTAGCGATAAGATGTGCCTTTTTATAAATGGAATTTTATCATTAAGGTTTTCAGAATACACAAATTTGAAACCTTTGGGCATTTCCGTACATATTGTACACGCTGCCCATCGTAGTAGCCAAATTCTGATGCGCCCTGGAACGGGCGCGTAACGTAAGCTTATTTTATATATTGCGTGTGTCTGAGTGCGTGTTTACAAAAAAGAATTTTTAAGGGTTTTATAAAAGATTTATTAGATGGTATCTGGACTGCAAATGTACGTGCGGTTGGATATGGGATTGGGTGCGCGTACCATATTTGGCTGGATCGCGATCTGATCATGCTTCTAATTGGTTAAACGGTCGATGTAAGCCGACGTACGAACGTAGCGAGTGCCTTCCGCCCGTTTTTTGATTCGCTTTTTTCTTAAACGTTACTACCGAACACTTTTTCTTCGATTCGGACCTATATTCGAGGAACCCATCTGCGATCCTAGGCAATCGAGTACGATAACAATAATAATAATCTTAATAACGACGATAGTAATAATAACTAAATCGTGAATGGCGGGTGAAGCGGTGGGTGTTATGGGATGGATGGATCAGGGTTTACGGTTAGGTGGTGTTTTGCGAGGTATTCCTGTCAACTCATGGTGGCGATTGGAAGACAAATTAGGATCTGTTATTTCTGTATTCTTACTGTACACGCGTCATTTTTTTTTCAGTCTTTGCTGCACATATTTGTACTTTCATATATAAATTTGCCATCTGCATCACATAATATGCTTTTGTTAGACAATAACGCCAGTCCTAGTTTTTTTCTTTTTTTTTGTACATTTGCAAACTTTTTAAGTCGACGATGAGATGCCATACGTTTGTTGCTTTTGTCCTTACGTTTAGGTCTCCCCCCTCCCCCTCTATTGACTTCCTTTCTGTTTTTACAATTTAACTCGAGTCAAAGTTAACCAGTTTGCTCACAAGTTATCTTCATCAGTGGCATCATAGGCAAATGAGTTGTCGTGTATTGGATGTGTGCTAGTAATGCTGATTAAAGCTAACAGAAATTCCATGGTGATGCATTTGCAGTTGAGCGTAATTAATTGCTCGTTAAAAAAGATTATAAAGTATCCGATCAAATTATATGCTGTCCAGTGCATTCGTTGCTTCCATAGTTCATTTTTTTGTGTTGCTTTTAATAAATATTGTTAACGTTTTTTATATAAAAATCGTATAAAATATGCTCATTAGCCATCTTAAAACCATTTTGATCTTGTCTGATATTCTTTTGAGATTCAATTGTATTATGCACGTGTTGCATGCAAACAAACAAAAATTGAAAAGCAATAACCCCAAACATGTACAACTGTGCTTTAAACAACTAAATGTATTTTTGTCCTAACATGGCTTTAAGAGGGTTGCATAGCAGAATAAGCCTTTTTTTCTAAAATATTTTTTAATTTAATTTTGGAAACTGATAGGAACAAATGAAATGTACGAGGAGCTAGCATAAATATTCTATTGTTTGTTTAATTTTTTTGTTTATGTAAATGCATATTAGGTCCTCGTAGATTCCATTTGTTCCTAACAGTTTCCGAAATTAAATAACAAAATAATTTAGAAAAAAAAGGCTTATTCTTGCATGCAACCCTCTTAATTAAAAAGTTATACAGGCCACGAACTTTTTAAACAGCCTGCAATTTTATGCTGTTCCCGAATTTTCCATCTCTAAATTTTACGCTGTTCCCGATTCATTTATTGATTGTACAGGTTCAAAATTATCAATTTCAAGTAAAATTTTGTTAAATTTGTGTGCTGGACCCAAATAAAATGTTATCCATTAAATGCCAAAACATTACTGAATTAATTTATTTATGTTAATTTTGTATATAGCATGCCAGGTATTGCAAATTTGGGTAAACAAAGGTGGCCCAAAACCAGTATTCAGAATGTTATTCAATAATTTGCCTATTAAATGTAAATATATGTGATGTTTATATTGAATTCCCAAAGGTTAGGTTTTCAAAGAAAATTTTCATGAATGTTTAATTTCAATTAGATTTAATATTGCAATTCATAATTAATGTATTTTGATTTTTAATATTCGTGCAGCTTTCGGTTTTTCGGCAAGTAGTGTTTCTTACTTAAAAATATCTGTAGTTGCATGTTTTCGATCGAGGATGGTTTGGATCAACATGTTCAGGCAATCGAGAAGGATTGCTCATATTTTCCCTCAAAAAATGTTCACAAAAGTTCAACAAAGGAGTATTTCGGCATTTCAGAAGAAACTTGACCTGGCAGACTTTGCTCCATTTTTGGACAATAAATATGGACGAGTTGAAAGGTAAATTGAAAAATTTTGAGAATATTCTTCATACATTTACTCGATTTTTTTGTTGCAGGGGCATTTGGTTCGTGATGTATTTGGTTGTCTTTGCCTTATCCGGTTTTGTATGTTACCAACTTGCAACCAGTTACATGAATTCACCTATTGTTGTGTCAGTAGAACCAGTGGATGGTGGTTCACTGGGGGAATATTTTCCAGCTGTAACAATATGTAACATCAGGAAATGGCTGGCTCGAGGAGCTCAAGTAATTGCAAAAATTTTTTTTTTGCTAATATCATTAGAAGATTTTAATTATGAAGTTTCATATCTTGAAATCTAATCTACAGGGTGACGATATTGGTTCAAAAATCAAGTTTATATTGGCACGCCGAAACAGGGCAATGCCACATTGCTCTTGGAAATCTCGTACTTTCCAATGTGCCGATTTGTTCCGAATGGTTCTAACGGATTGGGAGACGTTTTGCTACACTTTCAACTACAAGTTTCCAGAAAAATATTCTGCAGCAAGGGGATATTTGGGGGATAATTTCACCCAGGAAAACGATAATTGGACAATGCGCTATGTTGCTGGCCTCGGCGTCAACAATGGCATTTCTGTCATTTTGGATATTTTAAAGCAAGAAAACGGAGGAGTGGAACATGCAAATTTAATCAATAATAAACGAGAATGTCTTGGATTTATGGTAATTGACAGGCACCGTAAATCTAATTTTTTATATGGAATAATCGTAGTAAATTTGAAAACTCCCTTTTATTTCCAATAAAATTAGGTCCTAGTGCATCCCCCCGAGGAATTCCCAGTGATGACTTCAAAGTCTGTTCATGTAACACCAGGACTAGAGAACAATATTTTAATTGAGATGAGCAAGGTGAGTAAAAAAACTGTGGTTAACTGGCTTCCGTATTATATTGCATGGGAGGGGCTCTTACTGCTTGGATGGATGGGTGATTAGGGCCTGCAGGCGCTTCTGAGAGGGGTCCTTCACATCATTAGTGGTCCTGGGAACCCAAATTAGGCATCACCCATCAATTTTAGGGGCCGATCTTTTTTGCCCCTTGTGATCTTCAGAAGGGGAGAACATCTATATCCATGTTGAATTTTTCATTATTGTCCACCGACTTTAGGTAATTCCCCTTGTATGTTTGGGTTGTATATATATACTGCTCTTGGCGGGACGAGCATATGGGTGGTCATCATGAATCGCATATCTAAAAATCCAGCCAGAAGTTAGCACGTGCCTTTCATAATTGGATCAAATTTGACATATTGCATCGAATGGAACAATTTTTTTATACTAACGATTTTAAATATAAAGATTTTGCTTGAAAAATCAAATATTTGAGTATATTCTGAGACTATGACATTTATTTGCCCAGATCGATACCACCGAATCTGTATTCGATCATCCATTTGCCAGAAAACGTAGAAATTGTTACAAAGAGGATGAAAAGCCCTTAGCATATTTTCATAACTATAGCTCAACGGCTTGTAAAGTTGAATGTGTGATAAACAGGACTTTAGCAGAATGTGGTTGCCGGCATTGGACTGCACCGGGTGGGTGACATTTCCAGAAAAATTGCATGGAAATAGTAGAAAAAATGGCATTTTTGAATAATATCATTTGGTTTTTGAAAGGTTTGGCGAATGAAAGAATATGCATAGATGATAACGAGACTCAATGTTACATGGACGTGTCCAGTAAGTTAAATTTGCAATTTTTTTAACCACGAGATTACATACTCCTCATTTATATTTTTAAACTATTGTAGACAGCATGAGACAAAATGATACTGATGCATACATCGAGCATTGGGAAAAATGTGACTGCAAAACTCGATGCAATTATCACTCCTACAGTTTTACTGTAAGCACTGCTTTGGTAGATGCAAAAAGTGTTGCTGATCGATTTAATCAAACTTTAGAATATTCGAGGTGGGTTTATGTCTTGATATATGAATAATCTATTGTGAAAATTCCCATCTTTCTTATTGTTTTATACCAGATACAACATGGTCATTGTCAATGTTTTCTTTGGGAACTCCAGAGTGATGGCGTATCGAAGAGAAGTTTTAAGTAACATACCACACTTATGCAGTAAGGGAAATTTTGAATTACTCTATATTAATTAACATCTACTTTTAATTCTCACACTGGATTCAAATTGCAGGTAATATTGGTGGAATTATTGGTGCAATTTTGGGATGGAGCCTTTTCACCGTTGTTAAGTCATTTTTTGAGTTCATTTTTCAATATAAATTGTCGATAAATTCACCGCAGAGCAAAATGCACAAGGTGTTTTATTTCAAACGCAATCCTGAATCAGACTTAATATCTAGAAAGGCTGATTTTGTCTATATGCCCCAATATTGATTCGGATTAATTCATACGAAACGCACAATTTCAAACTATATCTTCATCATGCATATAACAGTTTAATTATCCAGAACTTATTATTCTTCACAAATTCTGTCAATATATACTGCATCGAGCATACTATTGATATAAATAAAAATAGCACAAATTATAACGAATGCCTAATGTACAATTGCAATTAAAATAACTTATTTAGTGAGAACACTGGACATCCCCTATAAAGCCATATTTATTTAATTTTGTTATGGAGTCTCTTCACTGTATCATTGTCCATGCATGAAAATGAAATGAATTGAAAATACTGCTGTCAGTATTTAATGACCTATATATAGGACAGCTTTTCGTAATATGCACAATTTATGTTAGGTTTGGTTAGGCTAAGTTAGGTAATAAGTTAGGTTTAGTTATGTTAATATAGATTTGCGGAATCTTAACTTTGTACAATAATCCTAAAATCTCTGAAAAAAATATAATTTGACTTAATGAACTATAATGTGTGAAAACGTGTTACACCATGCTAAAACGTGTTACAACATGCTAAAAAGTGTAAAAATGTCAAGAAGAAATCTGTAGATATTCATGATGAAACTGGATATAAATCTATTATTTCCTATTATGTACGTTTAGCCAGAAAAATATTTAAATATTAAAAATAATCGAAATTAACATTAATTTTCACTTTTTCCGCCATTTTAAAATGGCCGCCGGCGTTCAAAATTATAATGAAATAACGCATATATTCCCACTCCAAAGACTCCTTATATTAGGATATTATACACGTATATTATGTTATTTTTCTTTGAAAATAATACGAGTCATAATTTTTCTCAAAGACATTAATATTTGTCTGCATGTGCATCTTAGTTGCAGGAATTTGATGCTAGGGTTCGGCACGCTTTCGTCCTATTATTACGGAATAATTTACGGGGTTCGGACGTGAGAAGCCAAGTTTTAATAGACGCTGCGTTGCCTGAGTTTAATTGACCTTGCATTTTTCCGATCCTGGGAATATTGCTATTGTCTCAATGCACCCACTCTCTCCTTGTGTTTTTTTATATTCGTATATATACTCGTAGTAAGAGGTTTTAAACTCGCGCCACCTAGATGTCAAGAAATCCTACAGGGGAGTTGGCGTTCCTACTCCGGTGCTGGTGGAACTTTTTATTATCCGCTCCTCCCACCTTGTTACTCCGACTAGGATATTCGGTCCACTTTTGCAGTAAAAAAAAACAACTTTGAAATGGATGTTTAAATAACAGTTTTTCTCCATCGTGTCCTTGTTGCGGCGTTTTTCGACATCATGAGCCGTGGTTTTCACGTAATTGTACTCAAGGGAGGAAACGAAGACAGCAGGAGGCTAACGTGGGGATTTCGTCTGGCCGGAGGACGGGGGACTCCACTCACCGTCGTTGAGGTAACTTTTTTCTATTGAACCCACATTTTGGGAAGGTTTTGACTGATATGTCACACTCTTTGAACTTGAGTTGTCAATGTAATTTTTGTCACTTGTGTCCTCCCACTCTTGATTATCCTGTCAATGTCATCAAATCATTCAGAACAGGGTGTCTTCCCTGGTCAAAAATTCTATTGGTCTTATTGATTTCTATATCATTCTATTGATGTTTTATTGATTTATATTGGCTGGATCATTTGACAATAACTTCAATATGTTGTAAACAATAGGGTTTTTCAATGATCCTATATTGTCAACGATAGAAACCAATGGGTCAAATTACAATAGAACCCAATGGGCCAAAAAACAATACAAGTTTCTATAATCCTATATTGTCAACGATAGAACCCAATGGGCCAAAAAACAATACAAGTTTCCAAAAAAACAATACAAGTTTTTGACCAGGGTGAATTTGAACCCAGGTTTGGGACCGGTTCACTGATGTCACTTTCTTTCAACCTGAGTAACAGTAATTTTTATGATTTTTTATAAACCTGAGATTTTTAGAACTTCTCTGTCCTTGTCGTACTCTTGAAACTGTAATCCTGTGAGTGTCAATGAATTTGAAATTCGAAACATTTGAAACAACCTACAGTAGTTTTTTAAGATTTGAACCCAAGTTTGTAAACGTTTAAAAATGATGTCGTTTTCTTTGAGAATGAGTAATAGTACTTTTTTTGTAACTGTTATGTCCTTGTCCCAGTAGTGGGTCATAAGTCATTTTGACAACTGACAAGTGGACCTATACCCCCATCCATCCGATTTAATTTTTAAAAAAAAACAGCAAAAAGTATTCTGAATTTCAAGTTATATCCAAAGCCTTTAAACATAAAATCAGAGGTCCCCTGTCAATAATTCCTGGTCAAAATTGTTATTGTTATTTGGCCCATTGGTTTATATTGTGGGCCTACATTAGGATCATAAAAAGATCTATTGTTTTTATTGGCTTAAACAGTTTTAATTTATTGTCAAATGATTTAGCTAATACATGTACATTCTATAATCCAGCAAATACAAATCAATAAAAAGTCAATAGAATGATAGAAAGCATTAAGATCAATATAATTTATCAATTGCTTTCTATGGAATTTTTAACCAATGATAAACTACGCATATAGAAGTAGAATTTACAAATGGCCTACAGGTCAAGGGTTAAGCACCCCTGTCTTCCTCATACTGGTCACGGATATACATGTATATTTGCACCCAACTATTCAAGAAACTCATAATTTGGATAGTTTCCTAGCAAAAATGTAATATTTTGCAAAACATTACATGTTTATATTGAACCCTAAATTTATTTTATATAATTATTGATATTTTTTACACCTTAGCATGAAGTTTTGACTACTTTTCATGGAATGCCGAAAAACATGTGCCGAGAAAAAAAGGACTAATTTAACAATGTCACCTGCCAAATTTCTAGAATGCTAAACGTAGAATCTAACCGGTTGAAACACCACAGAGATTGACTCTGGCAATAATATTCATGCTTCTTCAAGTTAAGGCTGAACTGCACACCCCCATTCCTATGGGGAAATTTTGATACATACTTTCAAAAAAACTTCTT
>JAQGCC010001938.1:0-20625 GCA_034698905.1 Xestoiulus laeticollis | reverse complement strand
ACGTCGCATTTGCGGAAAATACGACGTCGGTCCGACGCGTTTTTACGACGTCTTCAGGTCGGTTTGTGCTACGTGGGCCGGCACATACCCCGGTTTGTTTACTCAAAGTCAAATAGGAGGCATTACTAAGTTAATCCATATCGTGGCCACCAAATTTATGCTTAAATATATAAAATTACTTTCAATTAGCAATATGCATGCATATATACAGTAGCATATAGATGATTGCATGCATCAAGTTTTTATGCCGGATATAGTAGCACCTTGCTGTCGGCCCAATTCACACCTGATAACAGGGTCAAGCATTGAAAAGGGGAGGAAGTGATGAGATTCTCAAAGATAAAAATTATAAATATTTAATAGAATTTTCTCAGTGTCAAATACTAACTTAAACTAAAGAATAGAAGATAAAAAAAAATATCAAAATGCAGTAAAACCTCCACCTGATTCACTACACCTGAATTCCCATACAAGAGGTACAACCATACAAAATGGCGACCAAAAAGGGGGCGGAGCTATAGAGACGTCATTCACAACGTCATCGATTTAACGAGCCAATGACGCTGCTCGTACTATTGAGCAATCATCATCGATTTGGTGACGATTTTCAGCCAGCCATTTTAGTGCAACGATATTCTAGCGGTCTGGAGGTTGTGTTAGTTTTTCTCTCTAGTTCACATTAAGAATCTTAGAAAAATCCAAAAAATGTCAGGAAACGATCCAATCTATTCGCCCTTCTTCGGCGCAATGGGGGCATCTGCCGCAATGGTATTTAGTGGTGAGTATAACGAATTTTCCTTCGTAATTCAAAAGAAATCTGGTGACGTCCGGGATAGGCCTAAATGCCGTATCCATTGGTGGATTTGGAGCTCATTCGACTTCATGTGTTTTGAAAAACTACAAATTTCATTTTTTTTTCTCGCAATCTTTTCTACCTCGATGCGCATGTTGAAATATGATTATTGTAACCTCATTTAAAACTTGTTTTTCAAAACTAGCATGAAGCGATAACGATTAGAGTGTCCTGTTTTTTTCGCCTTTGGAAATCCCTTTAATTTTCGTCCAAAAATAAGCCGACAATTTAGTCACGCCCATAAATTTCTAGTTGAAGATGGCCAAGAAAAAGCGGTTTGGGTTCTTCATAATCCGCTTTTGTTTGTGAAATCTGGGTTTGAAACCTGTTTTTTGATTCACGTACGCCCATCGGCTATATTGCAACATCATTCATTATGATATGAACGTTTATCCTCCCCCTGCTGAAGTCCATCTGTAGGCCTACAGCCCTACACATACATGTATACTGCCCAGTGGTTCTGTCACTTCTGTACAAAACAACTTATTAAATCAAAATGATGTCGATGGTCAAAGTCAAAAGTGCAAAACCCTGTATTTTAGGAGAAAAATCGCATATGTTAAATGTGAATGGCGTAGTCACGAAATTATCTCGTGTCGATCATGTTTGTTGGCCTACTATTTGTAGTGAAAGTTAAGTGGGGAAATTAAAATGCTTTATTGCACTTTCTAAATACACACAATTCAGGTTTAAACTCGGGGTTGTAAAATTTTCGCTTTGATTTCTAGTCCTACTATATTTAAATAATGATAAATATCAGCTAGTTTGGTTGAAAAATGCACGTTTTCAGAAAAAAAAACGCCCCCACATTTCTGAATGAATTGCCCTTAAAATTGTTTGAGCCATGAAGAATTGATTTCAGTTTCAATTGTGCAAGATTTGGTTTGTTGCAAATGCGCATTATTCAACAATTGAAGACAATGTGTTTGGCTTTTAACTTGATGAGATTTCAAGTTTCGGTGGTGTAAGTGCACCTCAAATAAACATTGCTTTTCTAAAATTATATGTGCAGTCAGGTCTTAAAATTCTGGTGAAGGCCAGTTTTCTTTATGGTTAAAGCAACCATTTGAAATATTCTATACCTGGCTTTTGAATATTTTCTTCACACGAATTAAATAGCGGTGGTTTCCTCAAACCTTGAGGGAATTGTTAGATTACTCAACTTTTTCTTGTGATGCAACACCATTACTAACATCTGTGTCTGGGATTAAATAGCCTCCGTGCGAAAACGACAAAAAATAAAATATAGGGGAAAAAAACTTCCTACCTGGTTGGAACTGGCTTTGTGACTGAAGATTTCATAAACTAGGCCTAGGTGTAATCCTAGGAAGTCTCCAATTTGTATAAAATGTAAATCTGCAAGAAATGAGAATCTAATTAATACCATTGCATGCTATATTCTTTACATTGATTTAGGTAAAAATATGTCCATAATTTAAAAAATATTTCAAAACTAGGGACGTCTATTCAGGATATCATCTTTAGTAGGCCTGTTTAAGTTTGCACGTGTACTCGAAATAAAAAATTTGCATCATTGGTGGTCTGGTAACCAGAATCACTTCAGCTTAATTAATATAGTTGTAAGACCTCATTCCAGGAGTGAGAACCTGTTAACAAAATCGATGAAATAGGTGTAAGAATATATGTAAATTGCTGTGGAAAAGTTATTTCTTAAAAATCTTTGAAAACTTGAAATGCCATTTACCTTTAGTGTTTGATGCCCTGTATTTTATTAGATAAGCTCTGCTGGGTTAATGCACTTTATTATACGTTAGATAGAAATTCTTGTAGGTCCGTTCTATTAAGTTTTAGAGATAAGCAAAAGTCCACAATTGTTAATCTCAAAGTCTAGGCCATTTTTATCCTCATGGTGGAAATGACTCCATAGCACACTATGATTTCCCCTGGCGATCTAAATCAATGTTTTTTACTGTTGTTCAATATTTGTGTATGCACGTTTGTTTGTCACTTAATGGTCTCAATCGCACAATACAATTAAAGGGCTTTATGCAAAACTGCAGATATTTTAATAAATTGTTACTTAGTATCCTTAGCAGATCCTAGCAAGTGAAAACCTCCCCCTCCCTGGTGTTTTAATCCATGGTAGATGCTATGCCTGCCTTTTATCGATATTTGGATCCTTTATGGCCGTAGCCTCCATCCAACAAACCAATGGAACGATTCAAAATCGTCACGAAATATCTTATTACTGTTTTACCTGTGCGGGTAATCTGAAGAGATCCTGATTTTCCAATGTTTTTGTCGTTATAGCACTAGGAGCAGCTTATGGAACGGCTAAATCTGGAACGGGTATTGCAGCTATGTCTGTAATGAGACCAGAGTTAATCATGAAATCCATCATTCCAGTCGTCATGGCTGGTATCATTGCAATTTACGGGTTGGTCGTAGCTGTACTCATTGCCAACGATCTTAAGGATGTATCCGATGGTTATAAATTGTTCAAGTAAGCTGTTTTTTTTCAATTTGCCGTCTAACAAATTGAGGGAAATTTAAGTCGCACTTTTATTTTTTGAGGGGTAGTTGTTAGTTCTTGTCCAATGCATCAGTACTTAATTGTCCTGCCTTCGGTTTTTCAGGGGTTTCACACAGTTGGGTGCCGGCCTAAGCGTAGGGTTGAGCGGTCTGGCTGCAGGCTTTGCAATCGGTATCGTGGGAGATGCCGGAGTCCGCGGCACGGCGCAACAGCCTCGTCTATTCGTGGGCATGATTCTTATCCTCATCTTCGCCGAAGTATTGGGTCTGTACGGTCTCATCGTGGCCCTGATCTTGTCTACGAAGAACTAGTGAGGTGGTCCTAGTAGTTGTCTACGAGAAAAACACATCGAGAACGCAAAGAGACCAAAAGAATGAATGTTGCACATCTGTAGTCTTGGCACAAATTTTGTGGACAGTACTGTCTCTCTGATTAATGTAAACTGATGTTTTAATTGGTAGTAATATCATTATGGTTGTGTACAGTATTAAAAAGCTATTACCCTATGTACCAATATAATACTGTCCTCAACATTCCAAATTCTGCTTTTTCGACAGCTTCGACATTTCTTATTGAATCATGTTACATTCAGCTGTGCTAATTTGTGTTAAATGTGGACGTAACCAGAGTTAACACAGATTACAACTTTGAAAAATGTACAAAAGCGTTTGAATAGTAGGCATGGTGTGAATGTAAATTTGTTTAACAGAATGCCACTGTCTCCATGTGTTGCATTATCTCATTTAGTTGGAAAACCATTGTTTAAGCAACTTCCACCTCGAAATTTGGATAGTTATTGAGAGATAAAAGCATGACAGTCCTATCCTACCAAAAATGGGTGAATAATCGTAGCGAACTAGAAAAATCAATGTCACCTTTTAAATTGCCTTCAAATTGAATGATTCCACAAATTTTTTCGGTTGTATTTATATAAAAAAGAACTTGAATATCCTGTTTTTGTTCAAGCATGCTTTCACTGTGTAGCTGGAAAATGTTAACCACTTATTTAAATAAAACCATTTTGATTGTATGATCAGTGTGCCCATAGACTGTATGAATCATCCGTAACTTGCATCCTTATCAAATCAGATATGAACTATATCTATATAAAATCACTGCAGTGTTATTTAATCATCTAGCAAGTTAAAAATGCCCTTGAACCATCGTTTTCATCATAAAATTAATATTGTCAGGTGCTTGTAATTATGGAACAGTTATTCGCTTGTTAGGGAACATGCACATAATCACACTTGATTAGCATTTGGGGAAACGTTTATCAAAAATAAGATATGGACAAGGGGCATAGCGTTTGCCAAGATGCTCAAAAGACGCCTTATACGAGGCTCAATTAAGTTTCTGGCAAATGTTGCACTTCACTCCATAGGCTGCTTCTACTTTGCCTAAAGGCCTATGTGCTAATAACAATGCATTGCACGGATAAACCATTCTCATTGTAGCTAAAGGTCTTGATGTAATTGTTCTATTAGGAAGTCATAATTAATAGATTTGGGTCCATTTGCATCTTGATGTCCCCTCCATAATATTTTAACGGCATTGTTGCATTCATGCTGAATGTTAAGTCAACTTGAGTTGTACATAATAAAATGAACGAATAAAATAGTGGCTCACTTGAGGTGTTCTTATTCCTGGCTTTTTGTGCAACTTGTTTGCAATTATTTGACGGAGGAATCTAAGACGAATTATATGGGTGTTAATGTATCTAAAATGGCGCTATTGATATAGAATATTCTGCAATGCTATCCTTTCAAAGGTGTTAATTACGTTAATAATGATATGCTAATTATGGCGGTTTAATAACAACGGCTGGCAACTATTACCTACTTGCTGCGAAATAGCTTGAAATTCAAAATGAACATCTTGAGGAGATTTACAGTATGTACCATCAACTGAAGCATAATTTTGGATATTACCCCTATAAATTTTAATACCAAATTAATAAAAATGTATTCAGACTAATTCAGTATGTATCGTTAGCATTTAATGTAAATAAAATTGTGATACATAAATAATGCATTCTATGAAATGTTCAAAACTCGCCATTTTGAACCTTTCCTATTGCATGTACTATGCAACACTGATTGGCGTTTACCTTTTTTTAGATCAGTTTTTTTTCTAATGCCAACGTTAATAATTCGTTCATGCGATTTATCATTGTGCGTGGATCATCGATTAAACCTGCAGCAACCATTGCATTATCCATTACCTGAAAATAAGAAAGATAATATTTAGTCGTGCAATACGGTTGTGATGAGTTGTAATTGGTCAATAGATACATGTAGCTTATCTTGGCAAGTTCCTAATATGAGAAATTACGAAACCAATTATCTTTTTGAAAACGTTTTGCCTCACTGAATGCATTCTTTACAAACATATTCTTATAAAACAGCTTTTGTCTGTTAATTGGCCAATTGTTGAATGCTAGAATGGGCTTCCTAAACAACTATTTGAAGGCAAAATTATCAACAGTTGCTATGTGTATTGTAAATCCAGCAATATAACAAATGAAAAGTTGCGCGTATATAAGTTTGAAAAATATCTTATATAGATTTAAATATGGGTTATGGATATATTAAAATATTCATTTTCCTTTCAGACGTTTGATAAGATTCAAAAATTAGCTAAAATATATCCCGTATAACATCGCCCGGATGGGATTGATTTTAATGCCGCGTTTCGTAACCACGAGTATACTTAAACAAAGTTGTCGTTTGGTGACTTAACAAATGTTTTTCTTAAACCTCTGCCGATATAACATATTGATGACAAACAATAATGCATGGTGAAATTGCTTTTGCAATGTTAATTAGACTTTCATAACAACCAGCCACTTAATGATAGTATTAATCACCTTGGCACTGAGAACAAGGCTTTACTCAATAGGAGTGTCCCATATTTATCAGGGGGATGCAAGATAAGTGTAAAACAATTTCAAGAACAATTGCAAGTTTATTAAGAAGTGTATGATATTCTTCTTTACTAATATAAAATTAGAAAAAAATTAGCCTTAAACCATGCTTACTAAAACTTGTACCGAGATAAGCAAAGCAGTCAAAATACTTTCAATTTTCTTTAAACACAATGTTAAATTTAGGATATCTCGGGTTTACGAAATCATCATGTGTAAATATAAACTTAAAAACAAATAGTGAAATATGGTGACCGATTTCATCAAAGCGATAAGCCGAGCTTAACAATGCAAAGTTCAGTAAAAGACTCACCTGTTCAGCCACAAGTTTAGCGAGCTTGGGATTTGATTCCACCAATGCACTTAATTTAGTCATGATTGGATGCCTGAAATATGAACAACAAATTTATTTTAGTGAGTTGTTTAGATGCAATCCAAGAAGATAGCGGCACAAAAATTCAACAAACAACGTCACTTTCCATGCATGGCCATACATGTACATCCTATATAAATTTGCAACCGAGTTTATAGAAAACAGTGACATTTTTGGCTAGACTATGTTTAATCCAATTGTTCGGTCCATCTCCAAACACATTCTGATAAATAACCATATGCGAGTTTTATGTATAAAGGCCCTAATGAAGAAATCTGTATTTATTTATTGAGCTTATTTTCGGCAATCACGACCAAGGTCCACATGCAGATCAGGGATAGCAGAAGAGGAGATATGAATAGTTCTTTAGAGTGGAATGAGTACATTCCTGGAAAAAACACTCAAGATAGTCAACCCAGTAGGGAACCAAACCCAGGTCTCCAGATTACTAGGCGGATGGTGTCACCATGCACAAAACTACCATGAGGCCAAGGACAGTACATGAAGATGAATTTTATCATTTTAATCTATCAAATGCTTTTGCTTCATCAACATAAATATGGCACATCTGAACAACAAAGGCTGAACCGCAAGTGGTACCTTGTGATACTGAGATATACTCCTGGAATTATATTGAATCTACTTATTACCATGTACCCTCTAGCACATAGAGCGATCACATTTAAAAGCGTGGCACAATCTCGAAGGGTAATTATTGAGATGTAATAATGATGCGCTAATAGGTTTTGTGGGACATTATTAAATACTTTATGTGCAAGAGAAAAATTAAAGTTGCAATTCCTATAAAGCATTAGCTCAAAGGCTCAGCATGTAATATCTCTTTAAATGCCTATTCACCCACACTCCAGATAACACTACTGTGCTTGTCGCAAAAATAATCATCTCCGAGTGTGACATTATTGAGCAACTAATCTTTGCAATTTTACGATATCGGTTAACCTGAAAATCATCGTGATGTGGAAATCGGCAACATGTCACGCATTTCGAGATATAAAATGTAAGAAAATATGAAATTTCGAACAACAACGCAAAATAATGTTCAGTTTTGGTAATTAATGCAGTCAATGCAGTTTAAAATAATACTCAATGGTTGGCTAGTCTATAGTAATGGGAAACTTACTTCCTTATCGTTCGATAATGTTAAAAAAGCTTACGAGTATGCATGAATTGCAGTTGAGCAATAAAGCTGCAATTAAAATATTTATTAGTACATAATTAGCTGCATCAGGTGGTCGAGCTTGCGCCTGACATAAATTATCAGTTACAATTCATTTGCAGTTTTATGAAAGCATGAACTCGTTTATGAAATTGCACGCATATAATAAAATATATACATGCACATTTGATTTAAATCCCGATTCAGCTTGAACGAATTAAAATTCAATTCAGTTATCGGTTTTGGCGAATAATATCGTCACTGATAGTGGAAGATAATTCTATTTTAAAATTGAATTCAATTTTCGAAAACGGGATCCTAACACCATATCAATGAATTAAACTTAATCTGTGACAATACATTTAATTTGATTTTAAGAGGTCTATGAATTGGGCCAACGTTCATTATCGAGACGCCTAGAATGTGATGAACAAAGTACCGCATGCACGTAAGCATGACGTCCGTAACATTTCTTCAATTTGTTTTATGCGTCTACAAGATAAGTTATCGCAGGCAGTATTTGTCGACGGTATCGCTAACAGGAGTACACTGAAATACCTTACAAATGCAATCAAACGCTAAAGATTCACTAAATTGATGCCGATAGATATTCGAAATTATGTGCATTTTGATTTCAAAGTGTATAATTTATAAGAAGACATTTTAATAACAACAATTCAGTATTATGTAATGCAATGATCAACTAGTATCACGATTTTGCCAGCCTACTCAATTTTTTAGCTCGTTCCTGTGATAAGGTGTTGACATTATTTTTTTTAATTACTGAATTGTACCTCTGAGCTTATCTTTGCTGATAAATTTCAACTAACATTGGGCTGCTTGGTTTAATAAATAAGCTTATACCTATTAATATCTATTGCACAACGACGAACAAAGGCACCTTTATATAGGTAATCATGTATCTACAATCAGATCGAAAAAAGAGCCAAATTTACTCATCACACCGAAAAAATTAAATTGTAAAGTGTGTTTTGACCCAAGATAATGTGTTCTCGGTTTATTAAAAAAAGTGTGGAAAAGTGAACATTTGGAATTCTTGGCCCCCTTGTTGCATAGCACCATTCAAAGCATTCATATAACTGCCATCACCTAAATAGACTGCACCGCCCAATTGACTGAACACCTGACTGCAATTTTATTTGCTTCAACTTATAAATGCCAAAAAAATCAAGATTAGATAAATAATTTATTGTATCAGTTGTCACTCTCAAGCGTAGAAAAATAAGGGCACTGAATTCTGCTATCAGTTCACTCATTCAAAATCGTGCTGAATTGCTGTCATTTTGAAACTTATTTGTTTTAGATTAGCAGATTCTCAGTATTTTTTTTTTCGTTTGTTCTAATACCTTCATTTTTGATAAATATGTCTTTCATTTAGACATATTGGAAGCATCCTTTGTTTTCCAAAATATTACAACATGTGTGAATAAGAATGTAGAGCTCTGCTAGCGATTCATCACGAACATTTGGTGCATGCTATAGTACTTGCCCTAAAAAGTTGGTCTTATCAAATCTCAGCTGAAATACTTTCTAATTATCTTTTGAATTTTTTTTCTTGCAATTACGTTCCGGAATAAAACTGAAATTAAATGGCTTCCTTACGTCAAGTTGATTTCCAACGTAGGCTCTAGCATTTTGTAACGTTGCTCTTCGGGAATTGACTGGAATTGGGTTTTAACAAAATGCCTAGCAGCACCCATTTCCTCTACAGTTACCGCACATGGATGGGTCGAAAGACGACTGGTCGCCTGTAATCAAAATAGCAAACAAAATAATCAATAGTCTAGCATAACGAATTGTTCAGTTATTAACATATGATTAAAAAAATTGAAGTTACCTTTACATTGCGTACTTTATGGCCAAGAATATTCTTTAACCAATCCATTAAATTCTGTGCTTCGCTTTTGCTCAAACCACCTTCCTCTGAAAAGTAAAGCCAATTTGAAATCATTAAGAGGATGTACAGGCTATTTTCGGCTAGCATAACTAGCTGTACGTGCATACGTTTGCAAGTACTAACGAAGATAATTTAACAAAAAAAATATGCTTCAGAATTGGCTGTCTACTTTACTTTAAAATCAACTTTTTAAATCGTTAATTTCAGCGAAAATTAAAATTGAATTTAAACTCTCATGATGAAATAATTTTAAACCCACCCGAAGAATCCAGTTGCACATCTTCCTTATTTCTGGACATCTCCTTTTCCACAGAAATCAGATTTTTACGATCAAATTGCCTCAACTGGAGAAAAACTAGTTCGTCATAAGGCTCGTAGCAAAACAACACTTCAACTTCCTTTTCTTTCAATGCTTCAAAATAGGGAGATGTTTCCGCTAAATGCCGACTGAAAATTAAGAAAATAATGACAGTTCGTTTTAATAACTGCAAATCCAAGAAAGACTGATTTATTGATGAAGTCAGTTACCTTGGTGCGGCCAAATAAAACACTTCCTTTTGTCCCTCTTTCATTCGATTACAATATTCAGGCAAACTGACTTTCTCCCCTTCCGGTTTAAGAGAAGATTCATATCGAAGCAATTTGGCAATCTCTTCCTAAATAAATTTCCAAAAAAAAGTAATATATGATTTCGGCTCCATCACAAATTGCAAGGAGAATATCTAACAAACATTACCTTTTCAAGTTGATCAGTACCGCTAATGATTCCTTCTTTTAAAAATATACCATATTCTTTGAAAAATGATGCATAATTGTCTGGATCTTTTCTAGCCTGATCATTTAGGAAGCGCAAGAACCTATTGGTTAAAACCGTTCTTAGGCGACGAATCAAAGCACTGTCCTGCAGCAATTCACGGCTTAAATTCAGAGGAATATCCTCGCTATCAACCACACCTATAAAAGATAAATTATAACATGCGAAATTGCAAAACGTTCAAATGTCAAATGATTTGCAAAGAAAACACTTACCCTTAACAAAGCGCAACCACTTTGGAAGCAAATTGTCAGCACGATTCTTGATTAAAACCTTCCGGCAATATAAGGCTACCCCCATTTCGGTGTCCCGACTCATTTCGAACAACCCTGGTTTTCCCTCGGGTACATACAACAGGCATCGAATGTTCAGTGGGGCATCTGTTTTATAGTGAAGCCAATATCGAGGGCGATCATATGAGCCACTAACAAAACGATAAAACTCCTCGTGTAACTCTTCGGAAACGTCTTTTGGGTCTTTCAACCAGAGAGCCTTGAATCGAGAATTAATCAATACACATTTTATAAATCAAAACCTTATACAAAAACATGGATTCGACTTAATAAACTATTTATTCAAGTATCGAAAATACCTGAATAGTATTAATTTGCTTCCCGTTTAGAAAAATTGGGTTTCCAACAAAATTGCTGTATTTCTTGATTACGTCTGAAATAACAATCAGGTTTTACAAACGTCTGCTAGAATTAAACGGAAATAAATTATTATAACTAAATTTACTTTTAATAGCATCTTCATCGGAATATTCTAAGCAGTCGCCTTTTAAATGTAAAACAATCTTCGTTCCTGGCTGCACTCCTTGTGCATCAGTCACTTCATACGATCCAGATCTAATAGTTGCATTAAAATAGCACATTACATCAACTTAGTTTAAAAATAAAACTTTTATTTTGACAGTCTTACCCATCGGAAATCCATTTGTAACCTTGTCCTCCATCTTGAGATGATGTATAAACTTCCACTTTGTCAGCTACCATAAAACATGAATAAAAGCCAACTCCAAATTGGCCTATAATATTAGTTAATGGGAGATTCTTTTCTTGGGCTTCCTTTAAAAATGCCTAATATACATTGGATAGAATAAAATATAACGATGCAGTGAAAACAATTTCACAAAAGCGGATAATGTACAGTACGAGCAAATTTTACCTTTGATCCAGATCTTGCAATTGTGCCAAGATTTGAAATAAGTTCCTCTTTTGACATCCCCACTCCAGTGTCCTATACAACGAATTTACAAGTTTAACAAACAAAAACTATAACATGTATGTGGCTAAATTCAAAAGAAAATGTACACACACCTGTATGGTGAGGGAACGAGCAAGTTTATCAGTACCAATGTGAATTTCTAATTTTCGCTGTGAATTTGCCATAGCAGGATCAGTAAGTGTAAGATACCTAAAACGTTCCAAAGCATCGTTGCTGTTTGAGATCAATTCTCTAACAAAAACCTAAAAGCAAAAAAAAAAAAAAAAATGCAATGTAGGACATTTACAATTTATTACAATTAAGCATCGTATCAGCTTTGTGTTCAATTAAACTTTATAAAGTGTGAGACATTGTCATTAATTGCACATGTACAAGTATGGTGCTTTCCCGTATGACATCAAACCATATTTAAAATAATTATGTTTATTCCAACAAATTAGAAACCGAGATTTCTAGTAATTTGTAACTAGAATATAGTCAATTTTATTTACCTCCTTTTCTGAATACAATGATTTTGCCACAATATCCAAAAGCATTCTTGTTTCGGCCTGAAATTCATGTTTCTCAGTGCTGCCTGTAAATCAAATGAATTAAAAAATTCATTTGCTACACATCAAATAAAACCTTGGTAATTTATAGAAATGCATGTTTCAAAATGTAGAGAATTGAAGTAGTAAAACAAAGTAGTAAAACAGTAAAACAAACAACATCAATAAAACTGTTACATAAAACAACTATAAGCTTACCTGAAGAAGTTTCGGTATTTTGTATAATTGTGTGATAACCATCGTCTTCTTGTCGTTCTGTCTGCGATATATCTTCAGATTTGGGATTTGTCGTGGAACTGAATTGCCGAATGCACGTATGAAGATTTGTTTCAAAATTCAAACTAGAGGGATTCCGTAATTTCCTTTGCACATCTAAAATTAGAATAATTTAATCTTCCCGTTTATTACTATCAAGACTGGTGCAACTTCAGCCGTAAGCAATAATTTAATACATTTTCAAATCAAGACTACTTTCCATAAATCTCCTTACTGCAGGTATCATGGTATGCCTATCATTTCAAACTAACTAACAAGGAAGCTCGAATATTTTTTCATGAAGCTTAAATCTCAAATCTCTCAATTCATTACTCAATAGTAAAACAGCAGCAAATATTTTGTTATTGAAGATATAGAAAGACCATTACCTGATCGATCCATCATTACTCAATTTGATGCATCAAATGAATACAACAGCCTCACCAGGCGAGTAGCGCAAAGAGCCCTAACCATATCCTATTTATTGGCATAGATATATTACTACAAAATAGCCCTAGTCAATACAATCTACTCCCATATTTTTATATATACAAGTTAGCTATGCAGGGCACATTTAACCCTTTAGTAATGTACATACACATAAATCTCTACTTATTATGCATTTACAATATAACTCTAATATAATGTATGTTTACCATATAACCGTGTACAAGACGGTGCTGCAGTAAAATATGATCTTGTACAGAAAAGTGTATTTATATGCCGGGCAGCGAACACATTTTTAAGCCTCAATAACTGCAATCGTGAAACGGCCATTTGGAATACACGTGCTTGGACGATGTTGATTTGTGATCAATGAATCTCGTGCCAAAACTTGGCATCTAAAAATATTTTATAAATGAAAAGATAAACGAGTCAGGCAAATGTATTACAAAAAAACTTCAAAAATAAATTGAAATAATAAATGTGTTTATCGACATACAAGAGTTCAAAGCAGCGAAGAAAATTCAAGAAATAGAACCAGAGAAAATACGGAGTCCATGATGTGTCGTTTGCCTTTTGAACCCATCCCTTTTGAAGGCCGGTCCAATTGCGGTTGAGCTTACCAGGTTTGACTCGATGGGCAACTTTTAAAGAGAGGAGTCGCGTATTGCTCGTCGTTTAGTCTCTGCACAGGGTACTTATTCTCTAGCTATACACATGCTTTTACACAAGAATGATTCACCAGCATCGACGTCTAGAAACTTTGTGGGAGGGGGGGATGACCAAACTCAGGAGGAAAACAGAAAAAGATGAATGATAAGGATGCAAACGAAAATTGTACAAATCAAACGTTTTTTGAAAATAAGATTCTCTAAGGGCATCTTATTCTCAAAAAAAGTTTGAACACTTATAAGTGTTCTTTAATTAAAGCATGGCCAATTTTGGAACTTTCCAAGTATTATAATGGCTTTTGGGCACATCTTAATCCTTTTGTCCTTTCCAAATACGCTCCTTTTGGCCCTTTGGTCAATTTTATACATTTTCAAGTAATTAAGGGCCATTGGGCACATTTTAATCTTTTTGTCTTTTTCCAAATACTTAACTGCCGGCCCTTTGACCAATTTTGGAACTTTCCAAGTTCTTATAAGGGCCCTTGGGCACATCTTAATTCTTTTGTCCTTTGGCATTTTCCAAATACTTAGCTGCCGACCCTTTGGCCCATTTTGAAACTTTCCAAGTACTTATAAGGGCCCTTGGGCACATCTTAATCATTTAATTGTCCTTTCCAAATACGTTCCTTTTGGCCCTTTGGTCAATTTTATCCATTTTCAAGTAATTAAGGGCCCTTGGGCACATTTTAATAGTTTTGTCCTTTTCCAAATACTTAACTGCCGGTCCTTTGGCCAATTTTGGAACTTTCCAAATACTTATAAGGGCCCTTGTGCACATTTTAAACCTTTTGTCCTTTGGCCTTTTCCAAATACTTAGGTGCTCTTTGGCCAATGTTGACCCTTTCTAAGTACTTATAAGGGCCCTTGGGCACATATCTTAATCCTTTTGTCTTTTCCAACTACTTACATGCTTTTTGGCCCTTTACAAGTACTTACGTCATTGTTACGTGTCCTTGGGCACATTTTAATCCTTTGTTCTTTGGTCTTCTTCCAAAACTGCCGGCCCTTTGGCCAATTTTGGAACCTTTTTGCTTTGACCTTTTCCAAATACTTCGGTGCCCTTTGGCCAATGTTGATCCTTTCCAATTAGTTAAGTGCCATTTTACACATTTTGATTCGTTAGTTTTTTGGCCTTCACCAAGGGCCGATAATCTTAAATTGATTCGTTAATTCATTCGTCTTTTTATTCCTTATGAGAAACTCGAATATTAAAACCTAATTATTCAATATTGAATATTACGTACGTTTACAAAAGGTGTTATAAATACAATAATGAACGATTATAAGAAATAGGATCCAAGCATTGGACCTAACCGTAATTTTCTGTGTTGGACACTATGAATAGTAGGGTAAAAACAGCTAGAGCATGGAATAGCATTTTCCGATGACGGGAATGTTTGATGCCCGATACTGTTCTACCATGATTTCAAAGCCTTTGAGCATGGTATTTTTCGGCAAATGACCCCAATATTGTGCCAGAATCAATCTCTGGACATTACCGAATATTAATCTATTATAATGACGGTTCATTTTATATAATTTAATTGAAAGAAACAAAAATTTCTTTTTACCTTTATCGACTCCACGGAACCGTTATACAATCGTATAGAACCGATGACAGCGCCACCTACATTGGTGGGATAATCACTACAGGCAGCGCCACCTACATTGGCGGGATAATATTGGATAATCACTACAGACAGCGCCACCTTCATTGGCGGGATAATCACTACAGAAAAGAACGCTTCTGGAAAATTCAACGCCTTGTAAATGCAGGTAATTAAAACAATTTTTTAATTAATATTTAGCGATTTTGTTTTCAATTAGATTAGATTTATGTAACACGAGGGATGTCTAGAGCTTTTAAGAAAACTTATAATATTTGTTCAAGAGAAAAAGTACTGGAAAACCAAAATATTCATCATATGTTGACAATAAAGTTCACTATGATGCTCGATGAACTATATGCTATTAGGTTGGTGTATGAAAAGAGATCCTTGTTATTGTTGCCACCCCATAAATTAGGTTGTTATGATGCTATTGTAGTGCCTAATTGACGGAAGGTTTAATTCTATAACGAGCCATTTGCAAACGACATAGGTTAGCTGCCCCTAGCGTGTCAAACGTTGTTTTCCCCCAATAGCCCTACAGCATCCCATCTTGAAAAAGCAAGATTAGTCTGCTCTCGATACACCCTGTATAACGAACACCAAGGGAAGTCTGTTTTCACAGAATTTTTTCGCTCCTATAGGCGGATTTTTATGACACCTTACAGTTTTTACCGACTGACATTACATGTATTCATGTATACATAACCGAGAGAATGTGAAGAGTCAGTAGAACGGTTCGATATATAGAGTGGTTGTTAATAGACTTACATGAGAAGTATAATATATAATGTATATATATGCATTCATATATATGCGTGGTCGGGACGGTAAGACCAGCCACTCTGTATACGACGAATCACTCAGTAATCCGACATTTTTCTGACTGTGAAAAATATTTTTTTCTCATGCAAAGCGACTCATTTGTAGTAAATCCTTTGTTTGTTCGTTGTGTTTTTATTATTACAAAACAAGTACATGTATTACAGATTTTTAAATCAAACAATGCATGTGCAAGGGGAGTATAGGGCCTACATACAGTGTATAGCCTACAATAAATAACAAAGTAGTGTACAGTATACATGTCAATTTCTGAGATCCTTTACGCTAATATAATGTTTTTGATAGTTCGACAGTGCTTTAATATGGTGTCGGATTACCGCGAGACTGCACTTTGTTTTTCTCAAGTTCATACCCTTGTTTTAACTCTTTATTTTAAATTTTATCTGTTAGTGATTTTGAGTTTTTGTCTTAAATTGTATTGTCGCTAGAACAGTACTAGCCTTTTACAGTAGTCCGACACTGTCGGGTTATCAAAAAAAAACGTCGGATTAGCGAAACAGATTGCGGATATATGTACACTGTACTGTGTAATTGATTGTATCTGTAATGTGCGATTGTTTTGTAACATTAAATGCTATCGCAATGGATTATTTATAGTACTGCCAGAAATTCAAGCCATGGTATACAAGAGAATTGGAAGTGTCGGATTACTGATTGAGTTGTATTACATGTATCTATAAACTGCACTGCAACTGTTTTCTTTCTAATTTTTCGTATATTTCTTCTCGCTTTTTAAAAAAAGCAGACGCGAAAACCCAAAAACGCGATATAATCAATTAGCAAAAAAAAAATCTCACAACTTTATTTATTTTAAATTTATACTCCGAAACCCTTGGCGAAATTTACATTTATTTGATTTGTACCCTGTTGAGAGGCTAAACCACAAACCTTTGCCTAAAGTTGCCCGGTGAGTTACACTCATAAAGCTTATTTATAATTGGCCCAGTTTTCTAAAGGGGCGTGTTTATAGAGGCCGCTTAAACATGCATGCATTTGATCCTTGCAAGGACTCCGTATTTTAGATTGCGCTCGTAAGCAAAGGCGGAAAATACGAATTTTATATAGGGAGTTTCTATACTTTGAATTTGTTTCCACGCGTGGAATTGTGGGAAGCTATATAGAACGCGCGTGTCTGCCACCTGGCGGCAAGGCGTTGAAGGCGTAATTATGCATGTATAAAAAATGGTTGCTTGTTGATCAGCAGTTTGAAAGTTGTTCGAGTTTAAGAAGAGTTCCGATGGACGAGTTCCCAACTTTTTATAAGTTCATCGCGTCGGAAATCGAGCTAAACTTAAGTCGATCGCGTGTCGAGGGAAATGAGCAAGAGTAGAAGATCGTCGAAATAAGTGGAATAGTTTTGAAAAAGTCGTGGCTTTTGTGCAAACCCCTCCAAATAACTGCCAAGAATAAGTGGGGTGCAAAAAAAAAAAAAAAAAAAATGTTAAACCACCGAGTTGGGATGAGATTGTACGGTGAGGTGAAGTGCGCGTTTCGCTGTTGCAGGCTCGCTTAGTTCGCCTGGCGTCTAGAGGATATTCCCGGACTTTCAGTTTAACCTTTTGGTCGTTAATGGCCGCAAAATATTGATTTTCGAGTAGTCAATGGCTGGCAGGAAAGGCAAGCTGTGCCTCGGCTTTATTTTGCAGTTTGTTGGAAAAGAGTGACGATTAAACAATGCGTGCTCCACACCGTGTTAGGCGTGTGGAGGCAAACAGATTAAAATTCCGACTGGCTGCTTTTTATCTCGAACCTATCGCCACTACCACATCGCTATGCTGCAAAGTTTTCGACTTGTTCAAAATATAAGAATAAGGTGGAGGTCTTAAAAGCATGATTTTTTTAATTTGCAAATTGTAGCTAAAGAAGCACGGAACGAAGGGGTCGGGAGCATGGGCGATATCCTGCCCCAAAGACGGCCGACCACTATGGACCGTTTGCGAAGACGTATCGAACACTATAGAAGACACCAATCGTCCTGCTTGCCCCGGTACGATAACAATTTAAACGGTTTGCTCGATCAGCATCATCAGGAGACTTTAAATCTTCGGGATCGATATTTGGCTGCTAAAGCCAAGAAAGCTAATAAGAAAGGGGACCATAAAAACAAAGACACGTCGTTGCAGAACAACGGTGGTTTGACGGTAAGTCCGCTGCTATTACATGTATATGCATGTTCAAAATAATGTTACCCTTATTATCCTTGTTTATATCGAGTCTTATGCCTTGTCCACAACCCCTTAAAAAGTTGGTAACCAAACCAGTTTGAAGTCTGATGGAATGGGACAACAGGATGTAGCTATTGGCAGGATGTTAAAAGTAGAGAGATATGGTTAATGTGCCCTAGAAATTTCCAAAAAGGCATTATCTCCTTTTCGTATGAAATCCGGTGTGAAAGTCACATTTTTTTGTAAGGTGTTAATAATTAGTTATAGTAAAACCTGTTAACGGTGACTACCCCCAAAAAATAGCCAGATTTGGTCACTGTATACAGGTGGTCATTATACAGAGAATTTTTATGAACTACTGTACATGTAGTAAAACTAATTTATGAAAAGTGGTCACTTTAACAGCTTTTACTGTATTTGAATAAGTAAGCCTATTTTATTAAGTGGTCAACACCTACGATTTATCATGGATTTTCATTGTGTAAAAAAGTAGTAATTTTCAATTAAGGGCTATCTACTGATGTCATTGTAAAAGTAACCCAAATCGACATAATATAATTAGATAGATGGCAACCACCTTCTAAAATTGTTGCATGGACATGTTAAATCTGAACACATTATAGAAATACATGTACATATGAAAACTACTAGTGTCTTTTCTTCAGAATTCCAAGGTCCTTCGCAAGTTTCGATGTTGTATGAGCAGGGGTGTTTAACCTTTTTTAGCCCCCTCCCATATATCCCTTATGCCAAAACAAGCAAGTTACCCAAAGCGTTAACGCTGTGCTTTAAATTAGATATAAATTAGATAGTATATAAATCTTGGTACCTATAGTACATGTACATGTATGTATTCCCAAAGTAATTAGCTACGTATTAAAATAAGTTATTAGAAAATGCTTCTACACGGTATGACGATGGGCCAAAACTGGCCCGTGGGCCAGAGATTAAACACCCTAAAGGGTACTTATAATTTAGAATACTTCCCATATGTACGACATATTCTTCCTATTAATTTAATGTTCTAACAAAAGTAGCCTATACGCAATCCCGTTAAAAATTCTTTCAAACCAAGATACTCAGCAAAGGTCTGACTCTAATAAAATTCCCAATAAAATATCAAATTTGTATGCTTTTGTATTTTTTTTTATCCTCCACAAATCTGAAAACTTATCAAACGGCGCGTATAAATGTGTCAAGGAAATTCACAGCCAAGTCATTGTAATCCACGACGCTTTCCAATGTAATGTTTACTTCCAGAACATGTACATTGAGGTCATTCACACAAACGTTGAGTAATAACAGCATAAATTGCGATCTGATAAATGTAGCGACAACTATTTGCTTAAAATTGCATGGTCAATTGCACGTATTTTTCAAATAAACTTAACGGAGGTTTGTGAAACCGGGCATTAACCCGCATTCTCTGGTGGTTAGCATATAGTGGGAAGAATGAAATACATGTACTGTACGCCAGGAAATATCCGGGAATTTATCGATTTATAAGCATACATTCTCAAGTCATCCCTATATAACGGTCAAAAATTCCATCGTTTGGAAACCTTACATATTGTTTAGGATCTTGAACCTTCATTCGTATATTTTTATTTGCTTGTCTGTTTGTAATTTCCCATTGGTTTTATTACAATGCACGTGTCAATTAATCAATGATTAATTAACACTGCATTATAGACAAGCTTCAACTGCCAAATAAATGTAGTTTTTTCATCGATCATATTTGTGGGACGTTATAAAATTCAAACAGGTTGCACGTTTCCACGTTTCTGTTGACATTTTCTCAATAAAAGCTGGCATAAATACATCTGGAAAGATTTGTACGACTTCAGCTCCTGTTTACTTGTCTAATCGCAGTAGGCAATCCCATTTCCTGTCTTGGTTATAATTGAAAATCACAAGTTACTGTTAAAAGTTTCGGTTTTCAACACGTGGCACTATAAGGACTAGGAAGTCAATAAGAAAACGTATTCTGTCTGCTTGCCCATGCATTCTGAATGTGTTCGAGATTGGGATTTTTGTTTCTTGTTATCGAAATATGTTTTGGCAATCCTGTAATTGAGCGTCTCACATTATTTATTGTGTTTTTAAATACAGTGAAACCTGCTATGACCAAATTCGGTCACTGTATACAGGTGGTCACTATTTGGAGAAAATTTTTATGAAGGAAAACATACTGTACATGCATGCTATGTACTAAAACCGATTTCTGAAAAGTGGTCACTTTACCAGGTTTTGCTGTATATAATTTCCAACCTTTGATTTGCATCAATTTTCGTTTGTAATTAATGTCTT
>JAQGCC010001937.1:0-20635 GCA_034698905.1 Xestoiulus laeticollis | reverse complement strand
GATAGCCGACCGGGGTTTGAACCTGGGTCTCCCGAGTTCAAGGAGCTAAGCATAACCACTAAGCCAACCTTGTCGGCCAATCTGTGTCAAGATTGGTATTATAAAAATGTACATTATGATCTTTAAATTGTATAATATTTAAACTTATAAATACAATTAAAAAATGTTTAATTTTTTTAAAAAGTTGGGCTTTATTGCAATGCTCTTTTGCTTTCGTTGTTTGCTCCCTTTTAGGGGCAAACAAACTTCCGAGATATGCATTTTAAAAATATACATTATTATTTCAGGAAAAAAAAAAGACCACAGCAATCAATATTGGAAAACAAAAAAGCGTAAAGTGAAAAACAATTTGGATAACCACTTACAATTTTTTTTTTTTGAAAGAAGCTCTTCGCAATTTTAAGACGCTGATTGATGAGTCTGGCATTACAGAAAGATGGCTCAACCATCGCATTGTGCTGTTTTTCTATTCTATGCCAACATCGATAGACTATGAGAAAAAGTGAACGGTTTTGGAAAACTGAATTCATACGTCGAAGATAGTGTCTTGTCCACCAATGTCTCCAGATGAAGCTTACCGTCCTTCCAAACTGTCCGCAAGATGCATTTTTCTAACGGTCACTTTGGCAGTGACGGCAACGGCCAGTGGTTTCATGGTCCTGGCCCTCATGACTGACCATTGGGAGTACGTGGACTTTGACAGAGATAAGGTCAAGGAAATAACCAATAACCATACGCACGTAGAGTGGCTGATGGACAACCACGTGGCCAGATTGAGCATTCCACCTGAGAAGAGTACTAATCCACCGATAATTCTATCTCCAATTACTCTATTTAATAAAAATCAGCCCGATAGACAATTAAAATTGCCCACAAATCGGGAGAAGAGGGACGTTAGGACCGTTTTCCTCGTTCCCATGTACGGGGGTGTGTGGACCATTTGTACAAATCTCAAAGGTAAGGAACCCTCTCAAATATCAGAAATATATTTACAGCATTCTATGAGTACACCCTTATAAAGAATTTATTCAGCATTTTCAATTGAGGTAACCTAGGACCTAATTCAAGGGAGTAAGCCTACCCTAAATAGAATTAAAATATTAGGTAGGAGATTAGAAATTAATATATCGACTTAGAACAAATTAACCTCCCTCTAAAGCTTGTATAATTGCGAATATATACGTCTACACTTTGACCTTGTACATTACAAATTACCATTTCAAGTCGTAGCATAGGCCTATTAATGACTCATATAATTTTTTTTATATAAAATACATACTGTATTTAATGTGCAAGCATATATAATACCGAAATTATGTAATACATTTGAAACAGTATATTTTGCACATGTACAAGTATATGTATTCACAGAAAATGATCCACCTTGTAAAACATAATTTGGTGTCTAACTTTTAAAGCCTTTAAATACTATACAATATTTCATATAATGAAGATTTCATAAGTTCCAAGCCAATGCAACAGTTTACCAAAAATCAGGAAAACCTATTAAAATCTTCAATCCAAAAAGTCATAAGATGCCGTTGAATAATTTATGAATCGCCAACGCTATATCAAACGACGAATTCAAAATGTCCATCAAGTCCAGCATATATTGTTATAAGCGTGTCTAAAGCCATACAAAGGCTTCGGGAGAAGAAAATCTATAGAAAACTCATGTAAAAATGGGACACGCAATACATCTAGCTATAGTAATTACACAATTCGTCACAGATGGGATAGAAAAAAAGCCCTACTATGTATAACCATACATGCACGCTTAGAAATCTCGATATTTTTTTACATTCATGTTTTGACCTTTAAAAAGCCTCTGATTTTCTGGCAGTAATCTAAAACCAGCTCCACCCAAGTGAATTTCAAAAATCCATTAACTCTCGTATAAACCTTCTGCTGCGTGGCTTCCCATATATCGACCTGCACTGGGTTTGGATGCAACGTTTGCTTATAGTCCAAGACTTGATCCATAAAATTTAGACAAATAATCCACGTGTATACAAGGGGCAGTAATCGATGAGGATTTTGTCAATGCGAATGCAAATATGCATACGTGCGATTGTACGAAATAAGAAGCTTTAGATTGGGATTATTGTCCACCAAATGCTCCAGAGGCATGCAATGCTGGGCTTACAATGGGGATAACATAACAAAACAAAACAATGAAAATCTCCTTACAAACAAACCTATTTTTCTTCTATTTATTGGCTTCGTTTGCCAATGAAAGTTACCAAAAATTTCCCATTTTCCAAAATTTTAAACATTTTTTCTGGACATTTTTCGTATACAGTGGACGATTTTCCACACATTTACAACACCCAAATTCGGTACCTACATTGTAATTCAGGCAATTTCTGGTTATCTTAGGTTAAATCAAGTTAATTTAGGTAATGCAATTGTGTTATCCTTTAAAGTTTCAATAATAAACTCCACACAATGTAGAGCAAAATTCCTACTAAATTTGAAAGTTGTAGTTTGAAAATTAAGTGCAAAATAACACAATTTAAGCTCTTGTACATTAAAAGAAGTGGAAAAATGCAAAATGCTAGTTTTCCGTAGGCTACAGTTAAAATCCATGATATTTCAGAATAAATTTCACACAATGTAGAGCGAAATTCCTACAAGATAAATTTCACACAATGTAATGCAAAATTCATTCTAAGTTTAGTAGCTCCAGTTTGAAAATAAAGTAACAAAAAATAATATTTACACGAAACTAGGCACAATTTTGTACTTTTGTACATTTAAAATCCATGAAATTGTAGGGTAGATTTTGGTTATCAGCTTAGGTCAGGTCAGGTTATATGTGGGAAAAAGTCCTTAAACTGTCCTAGATCCAAAATTCTTTTACCATTATAGAAAATCTTTTAAATATTTATTCCAGTTTCAATTTTTTAGAATTATTTTGTCAAAACTGAGATAATATTTCAACTATATATGAGAAAGCGACATAGTCCGCGTGTTATGCATATATACGTGATTTAATTAGCCTACAATTGTCCCTGACCGAAATCCGATGGCCTGTACTGACATTCGAATATAGTTTAATCATGAAAAGAGGATCTGTACAACATTGTTTTATAAATATTTAATTAAGTACACGCATGTCGTTTAATTATATACAAAAGTCGTAAATGATAAACGCGTGCACATGCATTTATCTTCCCCACTGATTTTAATTTCCACTATCGCCTTATTATCTCCACTTTCAGTGTACCATTTATGATAATTAAAACGACTAGCGTTGTTTAAATATGCGTAGGGGAATTGCCAATGTCATATTAATAGCGCCATTGAAATCTTGTTTCAGAAACCCAACGAAAGGAGTTGGATCATTGGGGTTACAGACACGCCTGGTGTAAACAGTATTTGTCCCCCGAGTACATTACAGATGGTCCTAACGACTGGATGACACGTATGTGAAATTCATTAAACAAATAACTCGGGTTTTTTTATACATGTACATTGAAATTTACGGTTGATGTACCAAGCTTTGTTAAATTTAATTGAATATAATGTACGATGTATTGATTTTTTTTTCAATTTCGAAAACATGTTTTCGGTCTTTCTTATAGTTGGACATTAACCAACAGAACATAACTGTAGATATAAATCTAACTTTAACGATTCTCCAGATACTTTTTGTCAAAGAATATTGCTTATTTTCTCTCATTTTTTATATGGCGGCATTATAGGGCTCCAACAGAAATAAGACTTTTCCAGTCATTTAAAACATTTTCCCTGACCATCCTAACGTCCAAAAACTGGAAAAAATTTAGATTTGTACGTAAAATGATGTTAAAATTAGTTAAAGCTCGTTACGCTTTGGAGCAATCCCTATACCAGCAAAATACATTTTCTCCATAACTTATAAAAATTAACTAAATATTCTTCACTGCAACCTCTCAAAAACATTTAAAATACAACTAGAGGAAGTACATTTTTAAAAAAATAGCCAGCCTGTTGCACCAACACGTGCAATTTTTTCATTAATTTAATTTTATAAGTTATGGAGAAAATGGCTTTTGAATATTTAACATTACAAGAATAGGTAATGATACCTAAAAAGGTCTGGTCAAGTGTACCATCATAACTTTTGTGATAACTAACAACTGGCTATGTGAAAAGAAATGAAATATTTGCATTGAATTCCCCTGACTTAGCTTCCTTTTTCCTTACAATTCCTTGTTGTGTAGGTCTGTAGTATCTGTTTCCTTCCTTCTTCCCTCAATGTTTCTAACATAACACATAATCGGTGTTAACTCATGCATATATGTTCATTGTTTTAAATGAAATGAAACATGGTTCGTTTATCTCTATCAAAGCTCAACGAATAACAAGAAAGCAGCTATGTTTAATTTAAAAGCTGTTGCTAAAGTTTGCCAAGAGATTTGCTTTTAAAACAATCCTCGTGGAAGAATCAATAAAGTAGGCTGTGCAACATTTCAAGATGATGTTGTAAGTCTAGTTTTTAGATTACTTTAAGATTTCAACAAATGGAAAGGGAATAACTAAGCTTTCTTGCTCAGTGTCTTCAAATAGTTGTTTGAAAACGTACTTGTTTTTTGCAATTTGGAAATAAAAGCTCTTCTTTGATGCTAAGAAACAAGTTTAGCTAAATTGAATAAAGAATGAGCCTTTTTAAAAGCTAAACCTATACAACGGTGAATTAGCGCTGCTAGGAATGCTTATTTATTTAACAGGAAAGTGGACCAGAGAATCAAAGTTAAAAAAACACACTATGGGATATAGACTCTGTAAATTGCTACATCGATTTTCTAGTGGTTGTTAATGTACAGCGGTTGGCCATTTATATCTGACATGAAAATTGGGAGTAGAAAAAGACAGCTAGACTTACACAGTGACCCACATTGCTACTAAACCCAGTGTATCTTAAATTAGGACGCGAATTAAATCCGGGTTTTCTTCCCCTTCCTTATTGACCCAAGAGGCTTGGCCAAATAATCCATTCAACTGCAAATATAGGATTCTAGGTTACCAGAGCATCGCCTTTTTCGATTTTTATTCTTACATCTTACTAACACTATTTTTTTATTTATTCAGGGATGCAAAATTTATCCATATCTTGCGCCATGGTCTGTTTAATCTTATTGGCCGCTTCTGCCTTGGTCGGCTTATTCGGGATTATCCAGAGGCAAATAAGTGCAGTGTTGATCACTGGAGTCATGTATATATTAGCAGGTATTCCCTAAGCATTTTTAAATAAAATCTGAAATAATTTTGATTCCTGTGCTCTTTTTATTAGAAGAGCATCTCTTTACCTTCTGGAGCAAACCCTATACCTGTAATGTTAAATTTTCAAAAGCCATTTTCTCAATAACTCATAAAAATGAATGAAATGAAACATGGTTCGTTTATCTCTATCAAAGCTCAACGAATAACAAGAAAGCAGCGATGTTTAATTTAAAAGCTGTTGCTAAAGTTTGCCAAGAGATTTGCTTTTAAAACAATCCTCGTGGAAGAATCAATAATTTTGCTCATTTGCTCAATATTCATCACGTTTTGCTGCATCCAGCTCGCTATTTTTTTAAATGTGTTTCCTCAAAGCTATTTTTAAATAAATGTTTTTTGAGAGGTTGTAGTATAATCGTTTGGCCGCTAGGGGGCTGCACTTGTCCCATCAAAGTCACCCCAATTAAAAAAAAAACTTTATTTACAAAATAACTGAAAGAAATATATTATAAAAAAATAGCCAGATGTATGCACGAAAATGTGATAAATTGGGATACATTTTTTTCTTTAATGCATTTTTATTTTTTATGGAGAAAATGGTTTAACATTGAAGGTATATTTGGCTTACTCCAGAGCAGAATGGACCTTAAGATAGTAGTATCTCATCTTAATAGCAACTTTTCGTCAGAAAAGCTCTCATACTAAGACAATCAAAGTGTCTTAGTTTTAATTTTAAAATCTATGAATCAACAAAATTGGCAGAATAGATAGCTAATTCATCATCTACATGTAGTAATGAATATAAAAATATTCAGTAATTACAATATTCTTATTAATAACACACTTTAAGTCATTTTTCCCATAAGAGAGTTTTAGCAATAAAACTTGTATGAGTTAGTCATTATGTCTTAAGACTCTTTAAAACTAAAATATATTTTTTTAGTAAAACCACATAATGTATAGTGTCATAAAAATTCGCCACCTTTTTGTACTAATACACTTTTTAACAATATCCTTTACATGTAAGATATTTTAAGACAAACTAAGATGT
Organism: Xestoiulus laeticollis; assembly: GCA_034698905.1. NCBI lineage: Eukaryota > Metazoa > Arthropoda > Diplopoda > Julida > Julidae > Xestoiulus > Xestoiulus laeticollis. The sequence goes on along the minus strand of JAQGCC010001937.1, from coordinate 14,379 downwards.
TTTAAGACAAACTAAGATATTTTAAGACAAACTAAGATATTTTAAGACAAACTAAGACATTTTTTAACTCACCATATTGCATCATGAATGTTGTTCTATCTAATCGCAATTCGTCTTTTTCAGCTGTTTTCTGCGCCTTCACCTTGTCCATAATGCACTTCAAACGAAAAACTTCCAAAGATTGTGGTTTGGTGGATGCCATGGTTCCAGAGCAGTACCAGCACGCCCAAGTGACTACCATGGGTTGGTCATTGGCCCTAGGATGGGTCAGTGTGTGCTTCTGTATTTTCACGGCATTTCTCTGGTATTTGCTATCGAAAATTATGAGATATGGACCAATCACTTTAACGTAGCAAGCAGCGTCTTAAGCAAGATGGGACAATTATAAGAATGTGCAAAATGCCTATGTCCACCCAAGAATGTTGGACTCTGGACTAAAGAAAGTCTGCACCTTATTATACATAAATCAAAGTTTATAACAAGATCTACAACAATTCGGTTACTAGGTTATGTAAAAAAAGATGATCAAAATACAGGGTAAAATGTTAATACTTTGACTCTGAAATCTAAACTTACTGTATGTACATGTAAATTACATGAGGGCAATCACCTCCATCTAAATACATGTACATGTGCCTACAGTGCACGTGCAATTTATAGATTCCATACCTTTTTCAAATAGGGGTAAAAATTTAGCTTGAGCATGGTCTCAAACAATAGAGGGATTGAGCACGCCTCCCTTAATGCTAACCACATTGACAGCACTGTATGTTTTTCCAATGCGTTGAATTTGCGTTCTCGTTAAGATAAATCAGTTGACGGGGCATTAAGGGAGGCGTGCTCAATCCCTCTAATATATACAGTACATGGACATGTATGGATAACTATTCAAAATACATGTATTTCAGTACAATGCCAGCTCTCCAATTATTACAGTGGTGTATACAAGATGGGGACTTGGATTTAAAGAACCCATTCTCCAATTATTTTGGAAAGCACCTTAAAATAATGTACATGTACATGTAAAGTCCTTTCCAAATAAGGTCAATAGATTTTTTTCCTGTACTTCCATATGAAAACAAGATTTATTGACCACATTTTCTTGCATGCAAAACCCCAAATAAATTCCCTGACTATTTCAGGTCTATCCATTTTCCCTGACAATTAATGCGTTTCCCTGTATTACAAACATTAAATTATATTAATACAATCAATGTACTAATGCTACATTCTTTTATAGTGTATATCGGTTTTGATCTCTCACAAATTGTCAACTTCTCTCATTTTTGAGGCGTGTATTTTCCTACCTGTATGCATTCCAATGTAAGATAGACCCAGCCATTTACATCTACATCTATGACCTGTTGTTACATCCTTAAAAATCTTAAAACACAGCACCTTATTCTTTCTAAGTCTTATATTTATTATGTATCGGATGTATTTTACACATCTGAACTGAAAATATATGATAAAAATGCACTTTTTTGCACCTTCGCTTTACATTACACTTAAGGATGGTTTAACAAACATTTTAAGTGCCATTTAGCAATTAAATACAATCAAACAGTGTTCCATTACCATGAAAATACCCACTTACTGAACCGATATTATCATAAACTTTTAGCATTGAAATTCGGGATGATTTTGGATAGTTTCTAAAATATATTGTCGCAATCTTCCGCCCAGGGTATAACAAGATGAACTTGCATAACCTATTTCTACCAATACAGTATACCTAATGTATTTATATGTTAAAACCTGCTCATTTTAATGGTACATTTGTTTTTAATATATTTCTTTGTAGTGTGACCGATCCAAACCTGTATAGTTTTAATCTTACAGAGGTAAACTAATTGCTTTGTTTTCATTTCATAATGCAAATACGTTAAAACATGTATTATTATCAGTATGAAACATACATGCCTGTAACTATGAAATCATTTCACATATAATTTGGCAAATTGTACAAGTTTATTCAATATTGTATGGAAATGAAATAATTCTTTGTGAACTAACAGGCATATTTTAAGTGCGCTTGCTTCTCATGTATGCAATTTTAATTTAATTTAGTATTTTTAAGATAGTGGATACCCGTTATTTCTTGAACATATACATTGTACATGTAAATGGTAACACTGATAAAAAAGTATCTTGTTGAATAAAAATATTATTAATGATAACATGTGTTGCAATTTTGTCTTAATTAGATTATCACTTATTTTTTATTTTATCATGATAGAAAGGACCTTCAAGCTGCATGTTCTTAGGATTAAGTCTACTTACCTATTGATAATCCAGCACTGTTTTGAAATCTATTTTGCCATTAATAGTTTTAAATAAGAGACTTTTCTGGTTTCATCATTGGTGTACTGAAACACAATACAAAGAAATAATTGAATCGATTAGCGTCCTGAGCATTATCTGCTATTTATTACAAGCTATTGATAAAGAAATTAGCTCGACATCTATAAACTGTTTACATAATTTTACCAATTACAATTTTTTTTTCGTTAAAAAAAGTTGTGTGTAAGAAGAAGGAAACGAAAATTCTTACATATGTGTACACTGTACACAAAGGGGGAGATGTGCCAATATTTTTGTTTAAAGTTTACTACACAATCACTACTATATATAATGTGTATTACATAAAATGACAGTTTGATTGGGTCGTTTAAAAATACAAAAATCACACTGCATTTTATCTTCAACAATAATATTTGGCAACCAGAAGCAAAACAGAGCAATTCCTGCTTTGGATTTAATCGGAAAAAAAATCAATTACACCCAATTCGAATAGGTACACAGGCCTACCTAAGCAAAGTTAAATTATAAAACGGCCTGAACTTTGGTAGATTCACAGACATACATGCACATTAACTCGTTCGGCTGTGCTTAAAAAATTAAAACAATTGTCAAAAACGTCTCAAAATTAATCGACAGGTGAAAGGGTTAAAAACTTGGCGAAAATGTACTAATATCTAAGTTTTTTAGCATTTTAGAAATGGGCACTTGAGTGGACACTGTAATGCATAAAGAATTTTTTTCTATAATACAATTGGAATCGTATTATTATAATAAAAACGCCATATACTACGTGGATACAGGATAGCCGAGCCTAGCTTTCAAAACTTTACAAAATTGTAAATTACATTTTTTTCCCATTTTTTAATATTTTTTTAACAAACACAAAGTACTTTAGTTTTCAAAAATTGCTGCATTGCTGCTTATTCGTGTACAAATGACAATTTGTGATGCCTTTTAAAAATCTTAGATATGTTTCTGTAAAATGTGAAATTTGTCATTATCAAATTCGACTTGGCACACCTTCGAATTTCTTTTTTAAAACGAATTTCTTAAATTTTAATTTCTTAAACACAGCCATTTCGAGTTGCACCAAATCCTCTCGCTGTGATCCGCGAACATTCGGCTCCTATCGTTAATTTCCCTAAATTCAAGCCGTATCCGCACAAGTACTCACCGGACTTTGGTACAATTCGTCATATTGTAATTTAAGTTAAAACGGAGGAAAAATACAATAACAATATCCACTTGACCCTGTCCGAGTTGCAGACACGTTGCCAAATGTAACTTGCACTTAGCAGCCCTAAAAAGCAATGGTATAAAAAAGACCAGCTCTAAATTATAACGATATCAACGAATGAATGATATGGAAATACAGCCATTCATTACTTTTATTTGCGACGTACAATGCCTGTAATTATTCTGCGAGGGTTTCATTTCTAAATAACCGATGCCGCACACCCTCTGAACAGTCTTTTGTAGAAACTGCTCTCGAATCCTCAGAAAATAATTACTCGAATAATTGGCTTCCTACGATTTCGTTTTTAGGGAGAATTTTTAGAAACTTGTCCTCTACTTTTTTTATTTACACTTATTTCCCTCCTTGTTATTTTATCTTCGGCTATACGACGAAATCATGTTACTAAGCTTTTTTTCAGTTTTGTTTTCTACCTGTTTTGGAAGACAATACTTCCAGAGCATTTTTCTTGACTGCCAAAAAGCATGTGTGCACACACTCATACGTACATACATTAGGCATACATATGTTGGTTTAAATTACTCCATTATTAAATACAACTTTTTAGTGAAATGGTCAATACTCTATCCAAAAATAAAAAATTCCCAAGTGGACAAAACCTAAAGCATTATTTAACATAGCCATCAAATTGGAAACGATGACTAAAAACAAATAATAATGTAGAAAAGTTCAAAGTCGATATAATAGATATGAAGTAGTTTGAGGCACGGAGAAAATTGAACAAACCAACGTGCAGCATTCGACTGGATTATAGAATAAAAAATCTTAAAAAACTTGTAAAAAGTTAGGGTGTTAAAACATTAAAAGTCATTAAAATTCATTTTTTAATCATGTTCAGTATCATGAAAACATCGTCTATACATGGTGGATATTAAAGCGTGAACAGGGTGAAATGCATTCGACGTCATAGCGTCATCTTCAGTTCAAGGAGTGTGTGTGAACATAAAAGTATTTATATAAATTCAAGAAGGTAACAATGTATTAGGGTCAATTTTTTACAAGTTTTTTTAAGATTTTTTATTCTATAATCCAGTCGAATGCTGCACGTTGGTTTGTTCAATTTTCTCCGTGCCTCAAACTACTTCATAACAAATTAATAAGCTGCTTCTCGTGAAGCCAGGAACGTATTTTACTAACATATTTCTGAAGTGCGAATATGTCGTCATAATAATTATAAGAAACATGAAAGTAATTTCGTAATTCGGAATTGTAATTTACTTCTTAATTTAGCCGTAGCAGTTCGTAAAGTGTTACAATTACACCGAAGGAACAACCAGAAAAATTTCCGGGAAATTTTTGGAGTCCAAAGGCACAATCCTTGCACAAATCCCATCAAAAACCATATTTAAATAACATCAAATAATAAATAAGCAGCTCTGGGTGAAATAAGTTTTGGAAGAGTACTGATCATATCAAAAAAAAGCATAAAACTAAATCATAAAAGTGCCTGACTGACATACAATGTATGTTAAACACAGAGACAGTTAAGTTTAAATAGATAACACCACACAATTTCAAAAAGTGTAGCGCAATCGTATGCTGCCTTAAAAAGACGCGAGGCCCAAAAATGTAAAATTAAAAAAATGAAACTAAAATATCACCAAGTTTTAGCCACCCCGGACTAGGTTACTATCAGGATTCAGCAGAACATAAAAAATACGGTGAGAAACTCAATGGCACACTCGGAGAATAAAAACAAAAACGTTTCGGAAAGATTATTATTAAGACGGCAGTTTAAGACAAGAAACCTGTCTGGAACATCTAAGGATCTAAAGCTCATATATGTCTTAAGATTTAGGAGGAATCAGGGTTTAGGGAGTCGTGGTGAACACGCTAAGGAATCGGTACTAGTCTACTCCGATTGCAAATCCGACGTTAACATTGCGTCTAATTCCTCCGTCAAATTGGCCAACATGTTATCGATGTCGTTTAATACGTCTCCCGTTTCGGGTGCAATGAATGGTTTTCTGCAAATATACGCAAAATACATGTGTGAATTATTGAATTAAATCAAAAGCAAATTTTTAGTTGGATGGGATGGAAAATTCGCTCACCTGAGGTCATCATCCTGCATAATATCCACTTCTCTTATAGTGGACGTTGAGGTGTTGGGGTTCCCCTTTTCTGAACCTAAACTACTCCTTCGCTTGGGTGTAGCTGGTGCTGACCGAGTGGCTAAAATTAAAAAAAAATCAAAATTTATAAATGGATTCATATTATCTTAGTGTGCAGACTACACGTCTCAAACATATCTTATAAAAATATTTTTCTAATATCGTTTATCATAAAGAGATTATTTTGCTTTGCAAATGTTCTGTAATATTCGCAAAAAATAACCTCGTTAATACATGTACAAGAAAAATATTTAAAAACATTTAAAACCACTCTAGTTATGAACTGTGTTATACAATTTTCATAGTATTTAACACCACTACCAAGAGAAGGAGGCTGGAACCATGTCCTACTCCTTTTAAATATACAAAAAAAACAACGATGATAAACAGAAAAAACTGGGAAAAATAATGTATTTGACACAATGAAATAAAACACAGGCAAGTCGGGGAGAGGCGTCAATATATACTTTTTCAAACCACCACTCAGCAAAAAAGATTAATAAAAAAATCTCACAACCTTGTTACGCAGCATGCATTATTCAATTATATGAAACGTATTCCACACCCTTGCAAAAAAATGCATTTTTAAAAAATGGTGATTTTTCTCTGTCATCACGCCTCTAAACAACAGCTTACAGTCGAAACCATAAAAAGCCCTCCGTAGAAGCATTTTTACGGAATTTAAAATTAACTAAAAATAAAAAATAATCCCAAATAATCTCGTAGCTTAGTTTTACATTCTTATTGGTGATTTCGACCTATTTCAAAAAGTGATGTACAATTTGTAATCCCAAATAAAGATAAAAATTTAAAAAAAAAGCCCATCAAAAAGTACAGATGTCTTATTTCCATCACTTCCTCCTTCATATTAAACTTGTTCAAATTGATATATCGTTAACCTGGATAACCTTCATGCTATACTTGCTCCAGAAACAAGAGTCCAATAAACTCACTTAGTATTTTTCTCACGCAATTTGAAAAAGTCCAAGCTTATCAGGGTCCACTCAATCAGCAGTTCCTTGAGAATAAATTAATTAACCGGCGCCGCTTCCACATATCGAGACTCCGCAAAAGGCATTAAATCCGAGCAAATCTGTTTACCCAATCATAAAATGATAATTGGCAAAATTTCATCGGGGATATTTACGATAACCCATTACTTATTTTACGAGTAAGGAGTTGATTAGGTGTGGCTTTTCTGAGCCACCCACGTACTTTTTTTTTCATATTGCTGGCACTATCTCAATGGCCTATCTTAGCAATTACTTAGCACTGCACCATTTTCCCCACCTATTTCTGAGTTTTATTTCGTGGTTTGGTTATTGTAACCTAAGCTTGTCAGAGCATCACATTACCTGCCAGAAATCATGGCCCTTGTACACCTCGAACTAATCAACAATTCTTAGAGCTTTTTATAGGAGTTTTTGTGTTTTGTTATTGGGGTACAATTTTGAAAGGTGTTCAGAGCTCACACAGTTATCACGTGATGTTTGTAGCCAGCTGTCATGACGTGGGCATCAAGACCAATTCATGCCAGGTGCAATGAAGGGTAAAAACATAGTGCTATCAACGATTAAAGAATCGCTTTATTCAAAAATGATTCCTAAAGACATACCTGCAATTCGCAATGCACCTGAACATATAGCGGTGCATCAAAGAATAGAGCATCACATGATTCTAGCATGAATCCAGGACACTTTTCTAGAATCATTCTTGATTTTAATGAGTTCTGAATGATATCGAAAACAAGATGTTCGATTGCAATCATTGATTCCAGAATCATTCCAGAACCACTATATAGATAGCACTATGTTTTTACCCTTAGTGATGACCCACTAAAACGGACCGTATCACGGACCATACTCACACATAGTATGTTAATTTTTTTTAAAAAAGTGCTAAGGGATAAACCTCCACATTCTGGTCTCACCTGGAATGCTGCCATGTTTCGCTGCCAGAATGGGCGATCCTCTAGGGCTGCAGGCCAGGTCGAGCGTTGTGAGGGGTGGGTGCGGCTTGATGGCCCGCTGCTTGATGGTGCCCACATTTTCGTTGGCAAAGGGTAGGTTGGACTCGGTGCTAGAGGAGGAGCCATTGGATTCAAAGCTCAGCGTGGATTCATTCCTCTTGGAGTGGAACGGTGGCGAGCACGATGAGTCCGGGCTGAGTCCTCCGCCAGAAGAGGGGGCTGCCGTGTCCCGTCTGAGGTGCACGGGGGAACCGGGTGCGGGCGAGGGTGGAGTGCGGTCAGCCGATTCGCTGATTTCCGAGTCGTCCAGACCCAGCTCGGTCATATCTTCCTCCTTCTTGCACTTACCGGCCTGACTCTGGGAACTTTTCGCACCGCTGTCTTTTTGGAAACTTTTCGAGGGTGACCCTTGCACGTTGCCCGGTGCACTCCAATCGCTCTTGCGGCTGCTCAGTCCGAACTTGGAGGCGATGCTTTTCACGCAACTTGCAAACAGCTGTTCGTTGGCATAGTCACTGTCATTGCAGTGATTGTCCATGTTCCTGTCCCTCTTCATCGAATTGCACCGCTTGGGAGGCGGGGGTGGTGGCACCTTCTTACTCCTTAATAGGCTATTTAGGGGCGATCCCGGCAGGGAGCACCTCGGCGAGCCGTGGGTCACTTCCACGGACGACTGCGGCTCCACCATACGCTTCTCCACGGTGATGGCATCGCAGTCGGTGTCCTCCCGGCCGATAATTTCATCGTCTCCGGCAGGGATTCTCGTCTTGGCCATAATCTTGGCCACTGGCCTGGGCTTGATGCTCACCTTTGGCCTGGGCAGGGTTCCGCCCCCTTCCAGCTCGTAGGCCACGCCCTCGTTGGTGGGGGTCAGGTCGCCATCGTCGAAAGAGCCACGACGCCACAGACCGCTGCTGCCACCGACCATGCTAGGTTTGGGTCCCGGGTGCGGCAGGGTGTTCCCGTTGCCGTTAAACATGACGGGGTTACCTTGGATACCGGCCATGCCTCCGTTGTTGTTATTCATGTTGTTGTTCCACCGGGAGTCCACCTGCAGGAATGTCCGGTGACGGTTCTCCCTCACCTCTTCCAGGTTCTCCAGCGAGCGGGCTCCGGACGGGTGCCGCACCTGGATGGCCACTATGTCCGGCCGGTAGATGATGTGCGAGGGGGAGCCGGGGCCGTATGCCGCGTACGGAATATACTCCACTCCTTCCGGCTGGGGCTGCTGCTGAGGATGAAAAGAGGGATGGAAACCCGGGAGGCTGTCCGAAGACGGAGACGAGGTAATCTGCACCGGCCGTACCGTGGGACAGTCCTGTCCGGACATGCCGTAGCCCTGGTACTGTCCACCGTTGGTAGGTGGAGGCAACACCCGGCAGTTGACCTCTAAGGCCGTCCGATTTTCGGTTGTCGAAAACCGCTTTACCCCCGTCTGAATGTCCTTTATTCGCTTGATGGCCAACATCATCCGCTTTTGGTGACCTTTAAGAGAAATTAAGAAAAAGTGACATTAGGAGACTGCAGATCAACAAAGCCTGTATGCAATAGCCTTTTGTGCGCTAAAGACAAGTAACCTATAGATACTTAACTAGGAAATAGAAATGCATTTACTCATATCTTGCAATTCATGCTTTCCTCGGTACTTTGCAAAACTAGATTCATTTTGGATTTGAAATGTCTCAAAGCATGTCACAAGCATTTTTTTTTGTACAAAAATATGCTCCTCGCTGTAATGCCTTCAAAGTGAATTTATTATACAGGTTACTTTAAACATAAAAAATTCAACGGGATATAACTGAAAGCTCAAACAAGTAAATTTAGATGAGACATAAACATAAATGAATAGAGAAGTGCAATTTGAAAGTAAAAACAGATCATGTCCCACGCTTATCATAATCTTCAATTGTAATTCAGTAATACTAAAACAGCTGTTACATTTAGGAAAAGCGTGTTGAATTTAAATGATGCAATCCAGGAAGCACAGGAGGCAGGGAAGGAGTGATTTTCATTTGCAACACGCATTGTTTGAACGCAAAAATGCAAGGTCGAGGAAATGAGTAATTGCATTTATGAAGTAATACGTTTATGATTCAAAAAAATCTGTCAGAAGTTAATTTTAATTTCGCCCATCACGCCAATCCTGCAAATGTGAATATTTTTCACGAAAAGTTCGTTTCTAAAATTTATATTCTCAGTTTCTAGATAAAATGCATTTTTTAGGTTAACATTTTACGATTTAAGATGAAAATTCTAAATAATAAACCCACGTATAGCAGGCTGACCAACAAAAATTACTTCCAATTGACGTCGTTTTTTGGTCATTTTTAAAAAATGACGCCCTCTTGTCAAAAGCTGACGTCATTTTTGGTCATTTTTTGACCAAAAAATGACCATTTAAAAAGTGGTCTAAAAACCTTTCCGGTATCAACAGGTGTAAAAAAACAGATGTCAATTTTTATTTAGATAAAATGATGCTAAAACGAGTCAAAAAGGGAATTCCCCATTTCTACAGATTCAGGGGTAGGTGAATATAATGTACAATCTCTTTTGTAATAACTCTAATAGCTGGCAATGTGATACAAATGGAATATATCGGTTTAATTTCCCTGACATTTTCAAAATAAATCAATGTTTGTGAGAACCCTGAAATGAACGCAGTTATTAAATGTGATTCCAACTTTACTTTCAAAAAGAAATATGTGGTTTCATGTTTTTACCTACTTTTGTTATATAAAATATGTATATACATTATATAGGTGTTTCTATACATGTATGTTTTACGGAAAACTCGTAATATGTTTAATAACTTTGCAGATATGAAGTAAACGAAAAATCTTGAAATTTTCATTTTACGTTATTATTATCAAAAAAAAACGCCAGGGTTTATTAGCATTTACGTTGTAAGAAATAGCACTAAAAAACGTGATAAAAAAAATGCAAACGGCCTAAGCATCCAGAGGTCATTTCTGGCATTCTCTCCAATGCATATTGAATAAAGCAATTTCATTTTCTTAATGGAAAATACAGCATCAAGAGCGAGACAAAAATCCAAAAAAGCCTCGAAGGCCTTGCTTACCGAGTTTCTGGATCCCAATTTCTTCCAAATCTTCCCAGGCAATACCCAAAACCTCTTCCACTTTGTTGTATCCTTGCTGAACTAGACAGTCAAAATAGACCTCGAGACGCAGCAATTGCAACCACTCTTCCAGAGTACTCTGTGAAATACAAAATCACAAGATTTGGTAATGCAGTCAGAGTCGGTAGAACAATTCGTGACGACATTGCTATGAATTGTTGAGGAAACAATGACACACAAATTGTCGGTGACGAATGTTGAGGAAAAACTACGGAAATCGCTGCTATTTAAATACAGCGTTGGCAGACTGCTCTAAAATTAGTTTTACAAAAAAAAAACAGCAATCACCAACCTGACAAGATTGGTAGACTAACTTGTTAGTTCATATCAAAAAAATCACTTCCTATTTTCTCACTGTCTAGCTCTGAAATAGGGTGCTTGAAGAGAGGTATCCTCACTCGGTAATGATATAATGCATAATTGAGGTTTCCAAGTTGAAGCAGGAAACCCACAGTTTATACTTTAAAATATTCCACTGCCAGCAGGTTTTTTTTTTCTGTAGCTAGAACACTCCTTGTCCTACTTTTGGTTTTGGGATGGTACGGTTAAAAGTTATAGGGTATATGAAAAGTTGTCGCCTTTTATCTCTCCTCACCAAAATTTCATGTTACAATCAATGGTTGTGTGCTCCACCCAATGGGGAATAGGTGGATGGCGTGGGTTGGCTTGACCCTCCTCCTAAAAATCTTTCCCGAAATGGGCTAAGTGTGCCGAAAATACTTAAATTGCAATTACGTAAAACGAGTAACAGCACTGTAAAAAAACGTCGGTTAATGAGATGTTTTTAAAATTCAAGACACTAGCTGCATTTTGTTGATACTCTTAAAAGGAGCTGTATTTTGTCACCCCTGGGTCAGGGGGCATTTATGAACAAGCCGAATTTCTGGTCAGATTAGCATGACTAGTGTTAATTCTACCCTAGCGAAAATAAATGGGGACATCAAAACAAGATAAATTAAAAATGAAGAAATCGAAAACAACGTTGGTGAGGGTGTCAAACTCCACATTTCTCATTAAAGTCACATATTTATGAAAATGATACCAATTGCAGATTCATAATAATGACGTGAATTTGATCATGTAGTGTAAAGATGTACAATAACATATGCAATGGCCATGATGTCCCCATTTCTAAAAAAAATCGGTAATCTATCTGTATTCGGACAAATTTCTGGTTTTGGAAGCGAAGAGCAGGCATATTCTGTCCAACACGACAAATCAGAAACGTGTTGTGTGTTTTCACTGAGTATTGTTTTTTTGTGTGTAATCATGAACATGTTTGTATATCGTGCTACCAGTTTTAGCTTCAGTTTACTAAATTATGGTTTCATTAGATGCACAATTAAGTGTTAATTAATTTCAAAAAATTTTTTAAAAAAATATCACTTTCTTTACGTTTTACACCTTCTTCACACCGACCAAATCAAGTGCACTTATTATGTAAATCAAGTCTTGATCGAGTTGCGCGAATCCAATCAAGTTGTCTGCTCCACTTGAAATGGATCAAGCTTTCTGTCATCTGCTCCTCGTTTCAAAGTGGCTTCACTTTTATAGTGTGTATGTTGTCCTCCATCTTGAAATGTACACTGAAATGGTGCTTAACTTTTAGGGCGCCCTGTATACTATGGTCACGTGACCAGTTTAACTGAGTTCGGAGGTGTGAATTAACACGCAAAAGTTTTGCTTGATCCACAACAGTGCCATGGATTTACATCAACGTCGGTGAGAATAAGGTGTTACGGTTTTACACGTTCAACTTTCATTCCTTTACAAAAAATAGATTTAAAAACAAAAAATATGATAATTCTGCATATCATTTGAATTACATGTGTACATGTATAGGACTAAATATCATGATATACATGTAAATCCCGATATAGATACAGTATGTTATATCAATAAATATCACAAACCCTGGCATGAAGAGTCTCAAAGAATGTAGTAATTAAGAATATATAATTGCACCAAAATATGCAGTAAAAATCTGACTTTTTGCGCAATCATCAAGATGTGAATTTTGATGAATGAATATGCTATAAAAGAATGCTCCCTAAAGAAGGATTCTTTAAGAATCCAAGACGTTGTGTAAGAATGTCAATTTGAAATATAATAATTACTATAGACCCATATCCACTTGAAAAATTGAGAACATACTACAAGACATTTGATAAAACTGTCACAAAGATGCTACCGATAACAAACGAAGCACATACAAGTAGGTTAAAAACCCTTGACGACGTTAGTTGCCAGGTACATAATTGTACTTGTTTGTATTGTTTTATCGGTTCAGAACAAAAAAACAACAGCATAGTACCGACAATGAAACCGCATACCATCGTTATCTGCTAGCCATAGCCGACATGTTTTATGGGAATTCTCAATAAGAAACGTCGTCTTCCCCAAGGGTAAAAATTTTAAAAAAATGTATGGGATATGTCCTACATAATCTTTATATCATTTTCGTACACCCACATTGATCCCTTCCATCATTGAATTAAGTTTTAGCAAGCACATGAAAACTGACCCATGGCAACAGAGGGCAAATTTAGCTCTAAGAACAGCCAACCAAAACAGTTTACGGTTGGCTAAACCATCTCTTGCATCAGGTTTTCAAAAGACTTTGAGGATGAAAGAAGAAATTGGATTGGCTAATTAAAATCAGAAATCCTTTAGCTGAGGAAGTGTTGACGTTGATTATATCGCGGCAACGATGGCGCCCTTAAAATAGAAATCTTACCGGAATATAATCCGGAAGTCCGTCTGATATGTTTAGCTTGCCGATTTCAACTTTGAGTTTCTTCCTGTGACTTGGATTGGTGATGCCAATGGCCGTTAGATCCTATTAGGACAAGAACAAGGAAATGCATTTAACGTTGCCATTTCCCCCTACTTTTGGGGAAACCTTTGCACCTTAATCTAATTAGTACATACCTCTGGAGTCATTCTCGAAATTGTTGGCATGTCATAACCGGCTTGGATGAATAAGTGGAAATATTCCTCGAAACGATGCTCGGACAGCCAACGACGCAAAACTTCCAGCTCCTGTAAAGAAATAAATGACATTTTGTTGAAAATTTCGTTAAAAAATATTATTTTAATGGAACTTGTGCATGGTTTTGTTTGCGCAGGGTGCCACTTGAATTTTCTGGAAAAACTTCATAAGGATTTTGAGAATCATCACTTAACTACATGTATACTGTACATGTACAAGGACTTTTCAGGATTTGAATCAAGAAATCCCAGCATAAACTTATGTTTAACACGAATTTCAAGCATAATTACAGACTTTTTCGAGGTGGTCAAAATTCAAGCACATTTCCTGATTTTTCCTGACGACTGGGTACCCTGTTTTAATTCACAATCACCCTCATACATGTACAAATTGAAGTGTCTTTGTCTTCAACGTCTTAAGGCACTTTTAGCAAAAAAATGTTTTGGTCTTAAAAGTCTTAAGACATAATTACTAATAATACAGTAAAAAAAAAAACTTCGTTTTTCGAGTAAAACCTTTTACTGTAGCTAGCAAAGTACTGGCAGAAAAGTAACTTTTGAGCTACCCTTCATGGCCACTATAGAATCTTCCGTAAAGGGGAGTGCA